>DWME01001395.1:0-25110 GCA_018244795.1 Parelbella ahira ahira
GATGTCGCGTAGGCATTTAAGATGGAATCTATCTAATGTCCGGATATGCTTGCGATACAGGGTCCACGTTTCAGAAGCATACATGAGATTTGGCAGGGCGATCGCCATATACACAGCTACCTTCGTGGGGAGCTTTATATCGTGTGAACGGAACACCTTAAGTCGAAGTCTGCCAAAGGCTACAGCAGCTGCTCCAACCCTACTGTTGACTTAATTACCAAGGAGGCATATCTGTACAGCACCATTACGTAAAATAGTAACGAAAGTTAGGTACTATTTTATACTCCTTTAAGTTATGTACATATGCAGTATATACTTACCGCTGCACTCATTAAATAGTTATTAATTTGATATTACAAACAGATACTTTAATTTTATTCATATGTATAGATAGTTTTCAAATGAATCTTTTAATAAATTATGTTGAAATTAGAACTTAGGTTTTTGTATTCCGCAATCGATGTTAAGAAAAACATATTTAGAAAGGAAAACATATTTATTTCGCCCAAAAATAGAGACCGACACACAATATAGAATAAAACAGAATACTAAAATAACTATAAACGATAACATGTAACTGAACATACATATGAGACAAACCAAAATAAGAAAAAAAATACAAAAAAAAGTAGGTAGTAATAGATCTAAGCCGGGCGAAAAAGGGCCACACTCAGTATTCGCCGCGGAAACCCCCGACTACTGATGTTCAGTGTGGTCCCATTTATGTACAATTTGTTCACGAGCAGTTCGGTCAAATGACGTTTGTCGAGTGCTACAGCAAGTTGATGCGGTCGGTGTACAACATAATAACAAAATACATGCAGTTAAAGGAGTAATCAGAATAATTAAAACAAACAAAATAATAATAAACGATCGGTACGAGTCAATCTATAAATATCTAACCAGTAAGTAAATGAATAGATGAGCAATATTGAAAATTCTCATAGCATGTGAAATGAAAGAATGTATACATACAATAATTTCGGTATTGTATCTGCCAGAGTCTGTACTAATGTCAGCCATATGATAGTCCAATAGATTATGTACGAACGGTGCACACGTGTATGTGGGTGAGCATGGCTTGGGTGATGTATGTGTGTGGTGTATGTGCATGCGCATGTGCATGCCTGTATGAGTATAGTGTATGTGTGTATGTGAATGATTGCATGTGGGTGCGATTATTGAATTGAATGAGTGCATGAGTGTGCGATTATTGTTGCACATGTGTGTGCCGTGTACATTTGTATAAGCGAAAGTGAATATGTGGAGAATGTATATTATGAGTATGTGTATATTTGTATGAGTATATTTGTGTAAGTGCAAGTGTGTGTCTAACTTGATTTTTGGTGATTTAAAAGACGTAATTTAAATCTTATTTTAAAACTGTTTAGATACTATATTGGAATTACGGATGGGTGGTGGAATATTGTTCTAGCACTTAGCATCTTACTATGATAAGTCAAAATTAGTTTTTACATAATGAAAAAGAAACTTCTTCATTGTGTTTTTTAAACAGAAAAATGATGCTGTATTTTCAGGATTCTCTCCGAAATCTGGTCAAAGCTGGTGTTGTGGGGTTCAAATGTTTTCTGTGTCCCAGTGGCGTTGAAGAATTTCCTAACGTTGAACCTAATGATTTGGAGTTAACTTTTGAAGTTCTCGAGAGAACGGGCTCTGTTTTAGCGGTAAAACAGTATTGTATTAAAATTGTTGTCTTTCCTGACGGATATGCTGCACTTAATATAATTAACGTAATATTCAACTTAATAAATGTGTATACATACTTAGTAAACTGCCTCGTTGGTCGAATGGTTGCGAGCGCGACCACAGATCGGGAGGTCCTGGGTGCCAAGGTACTATTTGATTTTCTAATCTGGAGTTTTTAGTAGTGACTCGGAGTCTGGTCTATGTCTAGTGTATGGCAATAGGCTCACCTCCTATTCCATGGGAAGTAAAACGTAACTATGAAACGTGTGTATTACAGGCGTGATGTTAGTTTTTTTAAATGTTTGTATGCTAATACCATTTTGCCTTTGATAAACTAAAATGCTCAGAATAATTTTTGAACATTGCCAGTTGAAACATAGTGACATCTACCAGCGAGAATTGCAATTTTACATTTGTATCGTAAAATAATGCATTTTACGTTCATATAAAACAACAATGAAGTTGTTATACCTTAAAACTTTATATTTACAAAGAAATTTCCTTCTGAAAATTATTGCGTGTAATTTATAATAACCATTAACATTCTCGACCCCACGGCAGAAATATTGTTCTTAAAACTCTCACCATAGGTAATAAATACATTTTGTACTTTCAGTTTCACGCTGAACTTGAAAATGACAACACTGTACATGTGAATAAACTTAAGAAAGCAGGTATGTAAAATTTTTGGATGCAATAGACCAAGAAATACTTAATTGCATTAATAAAATAAATAGACATAGTGTCCTTTAACAAAGGCGCCAAAAAGTTTTCCAATCCAGCAACGCTTCCGGGGCCTTTCGGATGTTGCAAATGTGTATGAGCAGCAGGGACCACTTGCCACAAATTGGCCCGCATGACGGTTCATCTTAAATATAGTATATTGTCACTTTTATGTAGATCCTGAAGAATACACTACGTACCTAGAAAGTCGGCCACCTACGATGGAATTGAATGCAATCTTGTTGATTGATGATTTTATTAAAAAGACTGAGTAAGTTGTTGGTGTTATTTATTAATGTTATCATCAACATTATCAAATCTTTTTTTCATTCCACTTAGAATATATATGGTTAAGACCTTAGTATTCATACAATCAATTATATTTAATGTGTTTAATTTATTATCGAGTTTGTTATTTCTGGTGCAGTCTACAGGTTACTGTATATTTAAAAGAGTTTTGCCCTGGATTTTGTTGGCTATAAAATTGATTAAGGTAAATTAAAATTCTTGAAAATAGTACCTAGTTCTAATTAAAATGATTGCTTAATAATGGGCCGTTCAGACTACGACACAAATTCTGACATAAATGTCAGACATTAATGTCTGTACTGTTACACTTATACAACGTGTTCACACAGGGGCTGTTCCGACACTAATTATCGCGTCGCAATAAATTTTCCAATTATAGACACTCGTGTTCACACAGTGACATTCGATTTATACACTGAGTGTACCGTCTATAGTGTCGTAGTCTGAACGGGGTATTACCCAATTATCCTGCGACTACACACACACTACTTTTCCTTATAAATAACTTTGATATCACTGAAAACTCCTTTATTCACACCATATTATGTACACTACGGGCCATATAATATACAGAAATGACATGTGTGAAGGGTCAATACACCCTATATTGATGCACACGAAATTACGTTTAGATTACGTTTATTTACGCCGTAGTCCATATAATATAGAGAATATCTAACTACGTAATGTGGTGACCCGTTTCATTACACAGAATGTAACCTCGCAGAAGATGCGTCGTCGCTCATGTTGTACTTCTAATTAGCCCAACTGTTTAGCGGTGTGGGGCATAGGGAAGTGTCGGAAGAACGGCTAACGAGTCTAACTGCTAGCCGAACGTCTGACACGGTCACGCGGCTCGTTAGACGGGGAACATCGGCTGTGTAGACATAGCCGCTAGCCAGAACTGCGGCGGCAAGTAAATACGAGCGTGAGGGTTGCCGACAATACGACGCCTTGCGTAATTATCCTTGCCATCCCAATAAATATATTCTTAATTAGATGCACTTACCCTGCTGAAAATATACCTTATTTATATGTCGTTATGGTTGAGTTTACTTTGCGGACCGTGGGTTTCTGTGTCAAATCTTACAGGATATTAAAGTTATATGTGAAATTTTAAATAGTATAGAGCTGAGAACGTGAATGCCTTATGTGTTAGGGTGTATGCTTACCATATGTTTTATCGAAAATACCTACAACAGTAGGTACTAATATGAAGTGTCCTGCTAATGATTCCGCAATGGAATAATGGATGAAGTCTGATCAAATAGCTGCTGAAATGGTCATTGTTGCACTGAGGAGAATTTACTACTACTGTTGAACTTTACTTACATCGTCTTTCAGTTTAGTTACTTTTAACACTTACACATCTATCTAGCTATATAAGATTTGTAAATATATATTACAAACTTTATGTACATATATTACGAACAATTTGTAGATATGTATACAGAATATCAAAATTAACACCTAACGATCACTTTAACTTAGTTTATATGATATATTATGTAAATAAATAGTTATAACTATTTCTATTTATACGTATCTGCAGTGGTTGAGGTAGCTATGAGCGTGGGTCTAATTAGCCGGGTAGTTAACAGCGCTCTGCATACGGAAGTGACAGACGGACGAGCAACAAGTGCACGACTGCGCTTATGTCACGGTCACGAGCGGTCCAACGACGCTATAATGGCTCGGACGCAGGCCATCCTTTATCCCATCCTCTCCTTGAGGTGTGAAACTATCAAACTTAACTGACACTATAATAGACTCTATAGTTTAGACTCTATACCGACACTATAGTTGCTCGACCGCGAAACTGCGCGTTTATTCCACAGATACTTATTTTAGAAATTTCGAAACCTACATTTGCCGCCAAAATGATGAATCCTTTTTGAAATGAAATTTTTAATGTCAAATTATACACTAGTTCAATTAGAATTGGAATTTGTCGATAACAATTTACTTTCATTTTGTTTAGAATTTACAACTAAAACAATGTTATTCGAAAAATACTTATTTGTGTAATAACTGGTCAATGGAATGAAATATGATCATTGTACTTATTGTAATATCTTGATGTGTGAAACTATCAAATATAATCCGATAGGTATATATCTAATACTTTGAAGGCAAAAAGATTATGAAAGCTTAATGCGTTCAGACTGTATATTTATTTCAGAGTGGATGTTGTTTTATTTTAAACATGGTTCGGATTCGTTACGAGTGCACTCAACGTAAATTATTGAGCGTAAAATTTTTAGTAAAAATATGGAAGTCGTATTTGACGGGTCAACAGTAGAATAGTTTTATGAATGGATTCGAATATAAAGAACCGATCAATAATCGTTAGACGGGCATTAATAGCTATTAAATGTAAAAATCGGTAGCTGAAATTAATGAAATGAATTGGAACTGCGTATCGTATTACGCTGGCACCGAATGGCCCGATTGGTCACGACTCGGTCTATCGTCTAACGGGAGCGTATAAATCGCTTTCGATATCGAAGCGATAATCTATTCCTCTTGATGAAGCGTTAACCGATACGATTTCATGCTTCGGCGCACGGATAAATACAATAATCCGTATAATGAATAAAAAAGATAAATTTCGCAAGGGTTCAGCTCTCGCACTCAGCGAGGTAATTGATCACACATGTTTCGTGAACGTCACGCGACTCTAAGCTTTAGTCTCTAACAAAAACATTTAGTAATCGCGTGGGATTAATAAATTGGGGACGCGGTTTAATCCCATTTAGATAGGAATAATGGAGCGATCCACTTGTGCAGCTGACACTATAAAAAACCAGCCCGCGTGCCGTATTGTGAGCGACCCTCGGATTTGCGTTACATCCAACCCCATTGATAACATTAATTTTATTATAGAAGCCGCAACAAGTGGGCAGCGAACAATCGACAAATGTTTAAAAAACAGTTTTAGGGTGGATTTATATAAATGTATTTGTTGGATATCTCACTAAAAGGACAATAGGCCGATATGCTAATATAATTATTGGCAACATTTGTAAACTACCTATTCTTTCTAGGAGTAGAGTAGCACTTAGCAAAAATAAAGCAATTCACGTTCTGTGATTCATCATAGATTATATTCACGTTACATTTTTTGCTATATATTAAAGAATTAATTTTATCAACGATCCTAGACGCCATCTGTTCACAAATAAAACAACACCCATCTCGCAGGAAAGTATAATGTCCTTTGTCTTCCTTATGATGCTATTAAGTTATATAAAACTTGTCTATTTTGGATAGGACAAGCTTTAAATTGATTATCACTTGCACATTATGTAGACATGACATAATAACACAATAATATAGCAGTCGATTATGAATATCTACCTAGCAATATCGTATAGGTGATAATGTAATTAAAACAATACATAATAATATACCTACGTGTAGGTAAGTACCTACATTTGTACAAAGTACTTACAATACTTAGTGTAAATATACATTTGTAGGTACATCAATATCTACCTATTAAAGAACAAACTATTGTGAAATCGTTGCGTAATACGGCCGTAATAATATAATTAATAACCGTTTAAAAGTTAATAAATAGCTGTACCTACCAATGTAGATAGCTATCTCCGACACGACTTTAAGCTTTTCACCTTTAGCGATAAAATGTGACCCGACGTAGATAACCTTATGCTTAATGACCATATTCACAAACAGAGCCGCTGAGGTCCCATGGAGGTTTCGTCACTGTCTAACGTGGGTTGCCGATAGATTATTGATATTGGTAATTAAATAGATAACGTTACAAGGCCTCACCTTTTAGCGCGACTTGTAACGCATCCAACAAAGAACCTACATATTGAATTGATTGATTGTATCAAATATATCAGATCAAAATACATATTCAAATGTGAAAAGAAATAGCTCTGCTTGAGTCGAACAGGTCCATCGGTTAAGTATTGATGTGTATTTACGAAATGCCTGTTTTCAGTAATGTCGGACAATTTCTACGTGTCAGTTTCGTGGTAAATTTCAGCAGACTTTTTTTCTGTTTTGCAACGTATTTTTCGTCGCGAATGAAGTCCATTGCCTGCGCAAGCCGTCTCTCGTTTTTCTATTAATGACCTATTCTTGAAACTGTCCAGGAGTGTATGAATTGTATCAAATTACAACTAAAATGTATGAACATGACTGTACCACTTCAAATGGAACTGTTTTTGACGTATCTAATGCCTTATTGGTTCAATGCTTACCTGTCGACTCGAAAATTCTGGGTTTGATTCCCAAATATTTATTTGCAGTACAAGTATTTATTGTCTGGATATAAGAAAACATCCACGTGAGTCTAGTTTAAAATAAGATAAGGCCCCGTGTGATCTCTCTAGACATTTATTCCTTTCTGTTAAGTT
Organism: Parelbella ahira ahira; assembly: GCA_018244795.1. NCBI lineage: Eukaryota > Metazoa > Arthropoda > Insecta > Lepidoptera > Hesperiidae > Parelbella > Parelbella ahira. The sequence continues at coordinate 7,131 of DWME01001395.1, forward strand.
CAATTCTTATAAGTATTATGCAAGGATATTTATATTAGGTAGCAAAAAATTGTTATTGAAAAAAAATCTATTTTCCTAACAACTCTACCAAAGTGTCCCAAAGGGTGTCATAAAGTCAAGAAGGTTAAAATGTATTGTAAACTGGTATGTAAGCCGTCGACTCTAGCAACACCTGTCACCACTTTAATTACAGATTTAAGAGGTTTTTAGGTAAATAAACACACAACAATTAATCTATTTTCATTGATTTAATAGACATGTAGGATTACATATACATATTCTGATTTCATCATAAAACTATATTATAATATGCATTAATTTACTCAGCTAAATGTAATCTAGTCGTGAATCAGTGAACAAACAACATATACGGGAGGAGGCTCTGCGGCCCGAACGTAGGCCATTCGACGACAAACATACTTTAAATTACTTTAATATGGCGGTTGACACATGTGTAGTACTTTGTAAACTCCACGAAACAGCTCATGGTATTTTCCCAACATAAAGTGCCACTATTTCTTCTTTGTGGCCTATAACGCCAAAATCAAAAAATATTCTCGAGCCGGAAGTACCTACGTTCTACTATTTCACCTTCAGACGGTAAAATGCGTGGGATATCTTTGACTAAATAAACACATTAAAATAAAAAAAGCACATCGAATTAGTGAGAATATTTTCTGTTAAATTAAGAAAAGGAAGTGGGTTAAAATTTTTTTTAAAAAAACGACACATACTACGTAATAGAGAATTCAAGCAAACATATTGGAATTTAATATTGCATTTTTTTTTTTCAGAAATAATAACAGCACTGTAACACATTATTTATTGAAATCCATCGATTAGCTTCTACTTACACTACATACACAACATAGGATGTAAACTACGAAATATATTATCTGTATGTGCGTCTATAATGATAAGGGCTGCAAGGTCACTGCTATAACTCGCTGTGACACCACGAACAAAACATTTATTCGAATATTAATACACAAAAATAGTTCCCACACACCCGCCTAGCTCCACTGGCAAGACATTACGACTATGAACAACGTAATATAAGGCTTAAAGCCGGCTTTGTACAATCCATTCTTTGGCTACAAACACCTCTGGGAAGCGTAAAATATATCTCATCATATAGGTAAACATCATAAAATAATTGTAATATTATAATAACCTTTGTTCATTTGCAATATTCCAATGTTTATGTAATATTTAAATATAATCTGCATTTTTTTAAATCTGATAAAAATCTCCATATAACAGTCAACAGCTTGCGATATTAACATACACCTACATATTAGATCCACTTTAGTAACCATCACGCAGTGACGCCGCACGCTTACGACCTCGTAACGAATATTGCAAACAAACCCTTAAAAACAACACCCATTCACTACATAATACGTCTGACGGATAGCACGATTACAGAGTTTCATAAATAAGCATAATAAGGAAGAAAAAATCGAGAGTAACAAACGAACAAACAAAAAAACCTTGATATGTCAAGTCGCCGTCCGCACAGAAACCGGCTGGAGATTTATTACGATGGCGTCGGATGTAAACTTAAAAAACTATTGCGAACGATAGTCAGATATTTAAATTGGAAAGCAAAACCAAGAATAGTAAATAGTTCATGAACCGTAAATACTACCGAGCGTTTTCAAATAGAGCCGTGGGTCGCGGCAAGCGTACGAAATTAACTGAAATGAACCATTTAAATTATTCAATACAGTACGAAAACGCTTACAGCTTATCAGCCGAGGTGACACGATGGAGTAATTAATGGCACGTCAGCAATACATACCTGTTTCTTTGTTAACTGGCGAAACGTGGGAATGTACTACATTTCTCTGCCTGCCCCTTCGGGGATTACAGGCGTGATATTACGTTAAGATGTTACCTCCGGCGACCCGGGTGTCTAAAGAATACTATTAAAAAGAAGAGATTCATGATTACAAGAGGAATAGTTATATATTACTAATAAAACAACAGTGTCGACAGACAGCACGGTGCATCATTATACATAGACAATCCCTAAAAGGAATTATACAAAAGACTTTATATAAATACGTATATTTTGTTGTGTGCTGTAATATACATACAAAACAAATTTGAATTGCACAATAACTGCATTTATATCTAGTATTATGTAACAATACAATGATATATGGATTATTAAAAAAAAAACCTGTTCTTACAAAAACATATTAAGGCGGTTTGTGATCGACTAGTCCCTATTAATTATTATTATGATTACAAATAATGATTATTTTTCTAGAATATTGTTAAAGCGTAAATACAGATGGAAAGCTGTGGTGAAAATTGAGATTAAATTTAATTACAATACGTATAGAATGAAAGTACGACGCAGGGTGCGTCGCGACGACGTAAGAACTAAAAACATTTTGGCACGTTTACAGTTGGAAGCATGTCCACACGTGACACTCTTGAATAAAGTTCATTTTATTACTGATCAATATCGCACCCGGCCGCACTTGGCGCCACCGTCGATGAAGCCGAGTAAAGCCGAGTGCAGCCGAGTACAGCCGACTGAAGCCAAGTAGAAATGAACGAGTGCCGACTGTACTGTGTTTAAAACTCGCATATAACATTTCATTCAGCATCACATGTGAATAAACTTCTACATGTCATTATTACTATTATCATCTTATGTTACTTTTCAATGTACAGCTTTGGTAAAAATAAAATTAAACAGATCCTTCATTATCCGCTATACAAACGGAAGGTTTATCGTACGGATAACGTGAAAGTCATCGATACATTGAAGTTTAGTAACGTGACGATGGCATTATGTTGACATATAAACAATTGTATATGGGTAATAAAATGTAAATATAAAATGAACAAACGTAACATACGGAGGAACGCCGAAACGTTACATGAATACAAAATTATCAAAACCGCGCACACCATTGTATAAGGGATGGTCTCGCGTGTATAAACAATAATCACAATAATAAAATCGATAACAAAACAATAAGTATTAAAATATGTAAAGCACAACAGATCATACTACGATAATACAGCTATGTTAACCTCTCGTCCACGGCGCGTCTATTATAAAAAACACTACGCTAAATTGCTTTAAAAATAACATTGATATAGAACGCGAGCGAATTTTGCCATCGCGACAACAAAGTTGGCAAGGAGGGATACATACGTATCCCTTCAACCGAGCTACCAACGATTCCACCGCGATGACACGAACAATATATTATCTTAGAGCTCTATTTGTTAGTATGTATAATGGTTGATTTATACTGTATAACACCGACGCGCTTATCTGTACACGTTCAGCGGAACGCTTCGAGGTGACTGTCACATGGTCTACTTATATACCAACATCACGACACACTGTAAAGGTAACCGCGAGTAAATAAATATAATCTCAATAACGTCCATTTGTTTGTTAGAACTGTTTTTAACGGATGCATTGTGCATTGCGGATAGCCGCTCCGCGACTCGACACGAAAGCTCGACTCGAAGGCCGTCGACACGCGCGCGGGCTCGTCGTCCGCGTGAGAACGGCCCGCGCGCTTCACGAACACGGTGTGAACCGACACTTTAGAACATGCTTTGTGTAAAAGCAATTTACTCGTTTAAATTTCGATATTTAATAGCAATTAATAATTCTAGTAACAGTTTCCGAAATATTGCACGAAAGTTCACAAAGCGGGGCTTTTTAATGCAAGGTAACATAGACACCACCGATCTAAACCAACAACTGTGTCATAATCATCCACTATCAGAACGAAAAAGTTGGTTCGAGCCGCGCCCGCGGGGCCGCGGCGGCGCGTGACGTCATAAGCACGTCGCCAACCCGCTCTTTACCTCTTTTAGAATAAAACAAACCGCTTGCCTGTTAACGTGTAACTATCGCGTGTCATTAATACAACTAACGACACGAACTTTCCTTACCACGAGTCTATCTTTAGCGAACCATTTTCTTTCAACGCATATTTAGAGAGCGGTAAAGAGCGTCACAGCAAGGCGTCGACGCACCGCACGCGCGCACGTATCAAGTATATACACACACTCACCCACACAAACTTTAACACACATATACACACAGAGACACAACACGGATACGACCGAATAAACACGAGACCGCCCGCACGGGAGCCGGCCTAGCGGCAGCCGTACACTATCTATACGTAGCAATTGTATAATATATAAATGTTACAACACGGGAACGTTTATTAAAATAAAGACATACAAACGAGATATTACAATCATGAGATCCCATTAATACGAAGTAAACGCAACCAGTGCACCTAACTAATGGCGTAATGTTATGAAATGTTCTAAAACCAAAACGATTGATATATAGAAAACAAAAGTAAAAGATACTGAAACCCAAATTAGCTTTACATTCACTAGAACTAACTTCGACTAGTCGGCGGCAGCGCGTCGCGAGCGCCGGCCGGCGCGGGCGGCCATCGATCTAACGTACGTGCCGTCGACGACCACTATATCCTAAAACGTGTATTAGTACGAATCACATCAAAAAATTAATACCGCACAAACACTAGTAACAAAGAAACTATCGGAAACAGTTACGATACAAGCGCACGCGTGTCTAGTACGCTCTTTACACGCAGTGCGTGCACCACACGCACCGAGCGCACTGCACGTACCGAGCGTACCGCACCCACTGCACGCACCATACGTGCAATACACGAGCGGCCCGGGCGACGTTTCACCAAAAACTTATTACTTAAAAAAATAACATCCAAAATGTCATTACATTATTACATATCAAAAGTAACCACATCACGCAACGAGTGAGTGACGTCCGCACGTGAAAATGTTAGATATACTTTTATTCGTTCGCGTTAACATGTATACAGAACACGTACAGACATTTATAATTCATATTCAATAAATTTATACTATTATTATCCACTAAGTTCTACATAAAGCATTACAGTTGTGCAACGCCTCCGCCCGCGAACGCGCGGCGACGTCCCGTTACAGGCGACGATTACGATTGCACCCGAACTTAGAACACTAAAACATAATTTAAGTTAACCTTTGGTTTCCGAAATAAAATTATGACTAACAAATAATACTAGAGTTATCAGAAATGCGCTAAGGCGTGTATAAAAATAACATAACCGACTTTGTAAAATAGACGATCTTTGCAATCACGAATGAGCTCCGTTCAAAATAACGCTCAAACGTCAGAACCAAAATCGCACTAAAACGTCAACGGGTTAATAACAATCACCCATTTATTATAAGACAATTTGAACGTACGTATGGAAGGCAAACGACTATTAACCATTTCACACTGGAACATACATATAACATGCAAGTATAATCGAAACAAAAAAAAAACAATATAATCTCAAAAAAACCTTTTGTACTCTTAGTACTCAGTATCAAATACGTCAAAAAATAACAAAAAACTAAACATTACAAGCTAAAGGTGTAGGTTACCTGGTGTGTGCTACACTAAAATGATAATATTTATCTCCAAAACAATGCGTTTGGTCTGAACATTTCTAGCTCTTCAGGTGTAATAATTCATTGAAAGTTACACAATATATTGTCGGATGGTAACACCTTAATATCTCGCCTTTAATCCCCAAATAGATGGTAAAATAGATGTCGAAAACTTCCCATAAAAGCGTTTATACTAATAGCCTCCATTTATCTAAGGCGGGAGAACAACCATGATTGATTTGGTGACAACTAATTTTACATCTAACGTCTAGTGAAGAAGTGAAATTGTAGGTACCTACTTGCTTATTAAAGGACCGCGCATAGAAAGGCTTAAAGAAATAAGTGTGTCAAACTCACATATGTATCACACATTAGGTAACCTATCACCCACATACAAGTGAATACATTGAGTATTGGGAGAAATGCATCACAGGGTTAAATTGCAACACAACACGACCACAACACTGCCGCGGTATCGCAAACGTACAGGCAAAAAGGCGTTCATCATCATCATCATCAGCCTATCTCAATCCATTACTGGACATAGGCATTATCGTCAAATTTCTGGCTGTGATTTTAATCAAATGAGTGTTAATACTGATGATGACAGTAAATGATAATTTCAATATAACGAATGATAAATACAGTGTTGTAGGCCCCGTAGCGTGTTTGTATTACACGATGCTAGACTAGAAGCGGAATACACTCACAGGAACCGACTACGAACGTAACGCGATACTAACACATAACTTACAATTATAATATATTAGGTCAAACGAAACATACTCTGGCAATCTTATGAAGCACCTCTCGTGGAAAACGTACACAGAAAGACAGAATGTAACCAAAACACACATGGCGCTAGCGGCGAAATCAATTCGACTAAATATATGCACAAAATTAGCACGGACTCAAAAATAGTACCTAAATTGTTTCATCATACACCGTCATAAAATAGCTCGCTGACACATTTGTTAAATAATTCATAATCGGCAATAAAATATATGTATGATTATAACAAAATAATTATAACGTTCCGGTAACAAAGTAACATTTTCAGAATCATAATAATATAAAAGATAATAAGTGTGTATCGGAACGGGCGGCGGCGCACGCACACACGCACACAGTACACCAATAACACGCTACTAATGCATAATGGGGTTTACTGACTCCTCCCGCGGACTGCCCGCCACCGGTGTTGCCAACACGGAAATAAAAAACTCCCTCCTCTCTATTAGCGATCTGGCAACATTCGCGTCCGCTAGTAATCTTACCATATTATGCGATAAATTGCTCTCAATATTTACAACGATCATAATTGCTCTAACCCCTCCACAAATGTTTTGTTCGATTTATGACAACCATTGTAATGTGTTTATCACATCGCCAAACTAAGATATCGGTATTTTCTATATTTTTTTTATTTTTTTACAATTTTTTTCTTTGGCGGGTGATTGCAGTCGTACGTGAGCGCGTTTTATAGTTTTCAGACGAAAAAATAAGTACATGTTCTGTTTCTATCCCGTTATATTACTATAAATTCATTGTAATTATATATATATAATACATATTTATTAAAATTTCTCTCAGAAATAACATTTAACAAAGGTATTTTTTAAAGCTGAACCCGACAACGTATAACAGAGTCGATAATAAACGGCCGACTAGTATCTCTTCAATAACATTAAATATAATCATTTACGATATTCACTATCACACAGAACCGGTCGCTGTTCGACGAAAATAACAATCTGGCTGGCGATCGATACATGGACAGAACTTCATAAGAAACAAAACATCACCTAAACAGTTTGGCAACGACCTTCATACTCTGTTTGGTACATTCACATAAAGTATGCATAACTCATACTTCATTGTTTCACTGAGGTATACGCTTTCTTCATAATTAGATGCGATACGATAATGCAGTCGGGGTGGCTATTCTGCGAATGAACGAAAATGACATAGCGACAGATTGTTTTTCACTTAAAAATGAATAGAAATATTCATTAAATTATCGCCGTAGCGATGACCGAATAGGGACCCCATAATGATGTTTCATCTACGACTAAATAAGAAGTTCGAGAGAGGACAAGAATCGCAAAAACGCGTAGTCGCGGACCCCCGAAGCGGAAACGCCTAACCTACCCTAACGCTAAGAGACAGACATTCAAACAACTTACGGAACGACGAACGAAACAAAATAATACTTCGACCGAAGTTAATACTAAGTGGCGAGGGCCCACGAGCGGCGCTCGACACGACGCTCACGGGTGTCGACGTGCCGCACGCGTTACATGTTCGTGAAATCACGATATTAATCGAACATTACCGGATAACGATCGGAAGTGCTGCATAGTCAGTGCGTAACATAATTTGTCCGCTTCGGTTCGCCAGCCCGCCGCGCGACGAGTACTCCTAGGATGATGACTGCAGATGGAGGCGAGCGACCGCCGGCGAGTGTTCGCATGGCACTGGGGCGCCGCGTGGAGCCCGCGGCTCGTCAGGGGCGCCGGGGGGCGCGGGGGGCGCCGGCGCGGCTCAGGCCAGCGGCGCCTTGTCGAGCGACGGCGACGGCACGTAGTCCTTGTTCACGAAAGAGAATCCTTGGAACTCCTCCTGCAAGTTGCAAACATATTTTAATTTGCAATTTAATCGATGGTGTCTCCATTTACAATGTATCGTGCATATGCGTACAAACAAGGTTCTTATGAATAAATTAAAAAAACGATACCTGATTGATGGCGCGCACCACGTCCACGGGCACGGGCGTCAGCGTTGGCTCCTCCTTTGTGAACTCCGCGTCGAAGTTGGCCGCCTCGCGCTTGCTCTTCTGAAACATGGACATCTTTCGCTAGATTTCTTTCATTTTCTTATATTAATACGCTCATCATTATTTATTACACATGCCGGATATAATTTTAATACAATACAACAAAATTGAGCAGTGCATGCTACCAATGCGTGTTCCGGCAGTGGAACAATATTTGTACAACAATCGTATGGTTATTTTAATTATTTGTATTGCAAATAACGATAAAGATCATGCAAGCAGTGAGTATGTTGGGGCGGCGGCCGAGACACGCACCACTTTGGGGCGGAAGGGCGGGCGCAGACGGCGCGCCTCGAGCGCGGGCCAGTCCACGTCGCGGAAGAAGGCGTGCGCCTGGATGCCCTCCTCGCCGCCCGCCACGCCCAGCCGCCGCTGTGGATTCTTCGTCATGAACCCTGAAACGAACGTACCATTACTACTCTCTTCATACAACAGCAACATTATGTGCATATTATTACTTATGCCAGTTCCATCTGTTTGTACGGCTCATTACTGAATATAGGTTTTCTCCGTTTATTTCAGCTAATCCTCACATTCTGAGATCAGACCCGTTTTTAACAGAAGAATCATAAGGGTTAATGATGATAACGATGATGGTGACAGCTATTTAGATACCTTTAAGTATAGAGACAGCGTCTTTGGACAACCACACGGGGTAGAGCACGTCATCATGCAGGATACTCTCGAACAGGTCGTCCTCGTTGTCCGCCTCGAAGGGTGGCTGGCCCGCCAGCATCTCGTACAGCAGCACGCCCAGCGCCCACCAGTCCACCGACGCGCCGTACTCCTGCTCCTGCAGAATCTTCAAACGAACAAATATTGTTAATAGAACTTTAACGGCTGCGATTTAAGTAACTATCTCGAGCAAAGCCTTTGACATAGAAGGAAGAGAAACAATGAAATAACAAATAGGAAATAAATCAAAGTTTACCAACGTTGTTAACTAAAATGGTAGATTCGAACCAAGCAATATTATTCAAGGCTAACATTTCAGAAACTGCATGTATACTTACCTCCGGTGCGATGTAATCCGGAGTGCCGCAAAAAGTCGTCGTGGTGGCGCCATCTATAACACGAACGCTATCTTTCATTCTGTTTTAAGTTTATTTTGCACATGTACGCATATTTTACACGCTGGACGAATTTGAAACTTCAAAAAGAAATATGTGTCATCCATAAATTGGCAAACTATGTTGTATCAGTAATGGATAAATATTCCTAGTTCATACGGCAAAATGAATGAATGAGGGCGCGATATGTTGATGACTTCACTAATAATAAAAGAAAAAAATCGACGATATTAAATTAATTATAAATTATATTAACTAAATTATAGTGTTAGTATAGTGTTAGTATAGTGTAGTATAGTGTAGTATAGTGGTAGTATAAAATGTCCTGCTAATTTTGTCTGTATACACAATGTCTTTTATACATAGATAATGACTTTTCATAAATAAACCGAGTTGTACAATCGTTTAATTAAAATATTTTTCATGACAGAATATTTGCACTTGCATATTATATATTTTCGCATCGTATCATTACTATTTGGTGTTAGACCATGATGATGTGATAGGGTTCGCACGGGTCAGCAAGAAGTTATATCATCATGATATCAATCTGTTCCCACCCACTACTAACCATAGGCTTTTTCAATAGCACGCCACTAAGCTCGATCTTCAGCTATTCCAATCCAATCACTGCCAGCTATTTTGTGGATGTTGTCACTCAACCTAGTTCCAAATAGTTGTTACAATATATTAGAACATTTATAGTATACCGATGATCCCCTCTTTGCACATGCCGAAATCGGCCAGCTTGCAGTGGCCGTCGCTGTCGAGCAGAATGTTGTCGAGCTTCAAGTCGCGGTATATGACGCCGTGCGAGTGCAGGAACTGCAGCGCGAGCGTCACCTCCGCCGCGTAGAATCTGTAACAAAACGACATATTACCATTACATTTTACACTTTATGCCGTTTGTAATTAATGGAGTTTAAACGTGGGATTGTAATGCACTCCGCTGCACATGGTGTGCAAAGAACGCAAAAAACATAAATAGGTGACCTGGCCCTGGGCTCGTCGAACTTGCGAGCGCGCTGTATCTGGAACATGAGGTCGCCGCCGTCCACGTACTCCATGACGAAGAATAGGCGGTCGGGCGTCTGGAAGGCGCAGTGCAGCGCCGTGAGGAAGGGGTGCCGCGCCGCCAGCGCCAGCACGCGCCGCTCCGTCAGCGTGCACTCCACGTCGTCGTCCTGCACGATCGCGTCCTTCTTCAGCACCTTCACCGCGTACACCTGCAACCGCACGCGGGCGCCCCGCAACGCTATCAATACTCCGACCTGCTTATCACATCTCCATTGACGTTTAAGAAATCACTGGCGAATATCATCCTTACAAAGAAACATCCTGTGCGTAGCCTTTGAAGTGCGCAATCTACGCCGTACATTTTAGAAACACTTTCCAAACCAAACAAAGAAAATTATAAATAGTTGACTGAAATCTAACTTGTACCGTTAAGGTTTAAAACTGCAGATAATTAAATTTTACAATAAATTGAATTTACAAAAAGAATGTGAAATGACACTAGATTTAATGGCTCTTGAATATCAAGCTTACTCTGTGCACAGGAATTCACTAAAAACAGCAGATGATTTATGATAAACGTAACTTCACGCCTATAGTCCCTGATGGGGTAGGCAAACGAGTGTAGTGCACTCCCACGTTTCACCAGTTACGTTTACGTCCCATGGAATAGGTAATGAGCCCAGTGCCATACACCGAGCACAGATCCAGACTCCGACTCGCTACTAGAAATTCTACATAAGAAAAATCCAATAGTACCCGACCCAAGATTTGAACCCAGGACCTCCCGATCGTCAGCCGCGTTTGCAACCACTCGACCAACGAGGCAGTCATGTATAATTTACGATATTACTTATGATAATAATTATGTTATGATGTATAATTCATGATAAAAATGAAACAATTGCATGCAACAACAAATTGAATGAATTTGCAATCTAGCCCGGAACTCTACAATGTTAAGCCGCGATAATGAAACCGATCGCAATCTCCCGCACACCCGACCCTCGGCAACCGCTTACCTCGTCCGTGCCCTTCTTCTCGGCCAGCATGACCTTTCCGAAGGAGCCCTTGCCCAGCACCTTGATAAAATGGAAGTCCTCCAATGTGACCTTGTCCCGTCCGCCGTCCGCGCCCAACTCCTCGCCTGCAAACCGACCCAGTGACTGCCGTGCTACACCCACACCACACCAGCTACACCCGACACCACAAGCATCGCCCTTAACGGAGGTTACTAACTATGTAAAGTCAGTGTGATAACAATTTTGACTTGTGTAGTTCATAAATTTTTTACTTCCCAATACAACGCATCATTAAAAAAGAATGAGAAGATCGTGTTAATTAAAAATGACATGTATAACACTTAACTTATAAAATAACTATATATATATATATATATGTATATACCCTCTCAATATGAGAGGAGACCCATATTCCAACAGTGGAATGACAAATGGGTCGATTATTATTATTATTGTATAGCCAAAAGTCAATCTGTAGCTACATACATATATCATAGAACAAAATATTAAATCATATAAAGCCTTCAAAATTGTACTTCACGAGTGCGCTACCGACCGCGTGCGACGGCCGGTTTGTTAAAATCTAGCGTTCAGAAGCAGTTACTTTAACACAAGACTGTGTTACGAAATAATACTTAAAAGCTAGTAACAAGCGATGTTCATTAAAATGTCGTTTAAATAATTTCTATTACGCTAACAAGCTGAAAGTGTTAAGTTTGACATGTAAGGTGTGCGAGATGTTTTATGAACTCGTGTAATTAATTTAAGCTCTCCGTTGAACAATGACACATTATATTTTTACTAGAACCTTGTTTATATCCAAATATCTCCTCGAGATCGTCCCAATGAGACCGCCACGGGCTCGCTTCCTTCCGCTTATCTACATCGTTAAAAATACGTTCAAACATCACTATATCAACACATACAAACAAAATAAATGTAGCAGACGATTAAAACGTCGCCTGACATAAATTTGTGAGAGTCGATCCACATATGTATGTACTTCACACGTATGTTTTATAATGGTGAGTCATAAAATTAAAATTGTGGAATATTTTTTTTTTATTACAACATCCCTGAATAGTTTGTTTTAGTATGTATCGACTATCACATCAAATAAATCAACATTATACTACTAAAACGAGCTGATAATAAAACAAGACAATGGCCAACAGCGAACAGCAAGTACAGCAACATCCGCCACCGAAAGCCCGCGTCGCCCCCTCGGCCCGTCCCCCTTTCCCGGACAAACAAACGTAACATGGACCTTCTTCGTAGCAGCTGAATATGTCGCGCAGGTCGTCCCAGTGCGCGCCGCCCCCGCCCCGCGCGCCCCACGCCCCGAGCCCGCCCGCTGCCGACGGACACACACGGTGAACATAGCACGCAACAAACACATCGCTTTGACATATTCCTTTTGAGGGACAGCAGTTATACCGTCACATGTCACGCCCATCTGGCTCTACGGCCAGTGCTTGCGCTGCAGTTTCGTTCAAATATGCACCACGTGTTTTTTTTTATTTTTTTTTATATTAAAAGGCAAGGCAAACACGCAAGCGATCCACGTGACGGTAAGTGGTCACCGTTGCCTATAGACATTTGCAATATTAAGGCCTACCAATGTGTTGCTTGCCTTAAAATATCAGATTTTAAGAGGCCAAACCGTTTTCTTACTTCTCTCCACACCGTGTTTTTATTAATTTATTAATATTTTCATTAAAATTATAAAATATTAAAGACTTTAATAGTAAGAGTTTTTTCTCACAATCAATCGATCCTCAAGTCGCTACTGTTGTGTGGCGATGGAAATGTAACAATTTAATGATAAAGTAAACAATAGGCCCCTTAAGCTTGATGCCGCTAACGTATGCCTTCTAGATACAAAACGCAAGCGAGGCTCACAACTCCACACCGTACTGCTCAGTGACTATTGTGTGAGTGTCATTGCGTCATTGCCACGCCCCTTTTGGCATTATACGAATCTCACAACGTACCAATCTTGCATGGCAATCGATCGGAATACCACAAGTGATATATTACCCAAGGTACATTTACGCTCCATTGTGTATTTTTAATACATTTATCATCCTATAAATTTGAATACGAATCCCCGCGCCGGACATGCGAGTTGGGTTACATAGGTTGCAGATACCTGTGATGATATCGTACTCGTATAAGACTATGTAATAAAAACATTATTTCTTGACCACACTTACAGGTATGAACTGTGTATAGAAGAAATAACATTGCTATCAGCACACTCAAAAGTGAGATACGAAAAGTAGTGATAAATTCTGAGAAATATACTTAACATTGAGAATAAAATAGATTGATAAGTATACAATCACATTATTAAAATTGATTTAGTAATAGAATAATATTTTAGCTTTTGTTCGTTAGAAAAAAATAGAATAAAGTGGAATTATATCATCACTGTAATTTCAACATTGTATCCAGTAAAATTATGTTTTAGCAAAATAAAATTAATAACCAATAATGTATAAATAAAATTTATTAAAAATGTGTTAATACATTGTTGCGCGATATCTATTAAAACAATATAATCTCTAATCTAAGTATAATATACATTTAAAAGCTAGCACTACATACTAGAAGCATATATATATGTAAATAATACTTTTTTTAACAAAAGCACATAGCACATGCGTAAATCACACTACGACAACAAACCGACATGTCAAGTTCGACCCACAATATAAAATATTGAGGCAACGGTAAATGTTTAAATAGATCGCGCTATTAGGAAGCTATGGACAGACCTTTATCTAGATGCTTGTCGTCCTTCGCATCGGCGTCGCCCGACGACGCCAGTTCAGGTGGACCTTCCAGCAACGCCGTGTTCAGGTACTGTATAACATCACACGAGAATGAAATGTCTCCCTCATCAACTGTACGCATTGTGTACATCCAATTTATAGGACTCGTACCCAGGCATACACGTACGGACGCACACAGGCACACACGCACGCATACACGCTCGCACGCACTCATACACTCACGCATTCACGCGAACACAAACGAACAAGTCGGAACAAAATTAGTAAATCAGGTAGAGATTTGCTGCAATACAATATTCATCGTTATCGATCGCTAAACTACTTTCTTTCGTTCAGTTGCAGAACACTTCACGTGTTAGAGCAACGTATTTCAATAAAACACTACCTGTTGTAACGATGTAATCTTAATAACAAGACAAAAGGTGTTGTCTATGGCTTGATATTGGCTTTTCCTTTTTATAACACAAAAAATGCGCTTTAGTAATTGCAACCCACATCTGCGTTCAATCTCAAATAGGCGTCAGAAACTCTACCAGAGCCCATATGGAGCCACTATGTTTCAAATTTTTGCAGTGATGGTTATCACCCTATTGAATACTGATAAGATCATTAATTTAATTATTATTATTAAAATTCCAGTTATGTACTAGTTACCAGTATAAAAGGTTCTATATGCTCTATTTCCCTAAATCAAACTCTTTCCTCATTTATTAATATTATCAAAAATATGAAATTTATTCTGAAACTTGGGTTTTAGTCGCGATATTATAATAAGAGAATTATATAGTAGTCGAATGTAATGTCTAAACCTAAGCATAATTAGCGATTCTGTGCATCTACACTACTGGCCATTAGTTCATACGAGTACTGAGCCAAATGTAGAAACAATCGGCCATATATTTCACTTAATGTACAACACAATAATGTTATGCATCTAATCATCTATTGTATTGACATTACTACATATAAGTATGCATATATTATGTTACCTTAGAAGGGCGAGGGCGAGGATTCTTGTCGGGCGAGATGCCCATCTCGTTGAGAATCTCTGCCATCATCTTGGTGTTGATGCCACAGTTGTTTGCCACGTTCTTCTGGCAACGCTTGTGGACATTCATAGAGCATACTGCAATTTAAAAAACAAACACTTAAATACATATGATTCGCACTTATATAAGTTTATGGGTATAAACTATGCTAAAATAAAAAATATTACTGAGATTCACAAAGCGTACATTGTAGGTACATAATGTGATGTGTCCCCCAAGGCACCACTTTTTTTATCACTTAGGTTTGGCAGGATGATTCTCTTCTCTCCCAGTTGACTTTACAGTTTATAAGGCTGCACTTAATGTTTAATGGCATTCTCAATTATTAGTTTAAAGTTTAACAGGAAATCGAAAACATCAATAATGAAGCAATGTTGAGAAAATCATTTTAATTATTATAATAATATAATCATAATTATATCATCATGGCAGGTCCCTTAAGAGGTAAGCTGACAGCACCAAGTGCTAAATCATTCTATTCATACAAACTTAACACTGCGTACAAAAGCCTAAAAATTATATGTACATCAAACAAATGTGGTCTGAAAAGTGGCAAGGAAGTATGACGTAGAGGGCGTTACCTTCGCACTGCAGGCCCTGCTTGATGAGCCCGTAGAGCAGCGAGCCGCAGTGGTCGCAGAAGGTGAACCGCTTGTACGAGTGCACGACGAAGCGGTGCGGCACGTTCACGTTGAAGCGCTGCCCGCCCGACACGCTCACGCCGCTCTGCTGTTGCTGTACCAGGTGACAGGCATACTTAAGACTATTATTATTATATAATAATAATTATTATGTAAAGAAAAAATATTAACAAATCCAACAGGTACAGCACAATACAGTTGGCGGTCTCATCGCTAACATACGATTTCTTCTAGACAACCGGCTTTTTAGGAATTAAAGATAGATTATACAGTAGTTCTTGGTTCTTGCGAGCTGTTAGTCGCTACCTAATAACGACATTAGATGACTATTTTAACACACCAATTTCAGATGTTGGGTATTGTATTGCGGCTTTTACATTTTAGGAGCTGATATCCATGATCTAAAGACTATGTAAAGTGATGGATTTATTGAACCTAAGAATTAATGAATGACGAAAAAAGCTCTGTCCAATTTATGTTTCAATCTTAAGTTATAGTCATCCTGTTTTTTAGGAAAGCACAATTAATCATACCAGTCGCCCTTAGCGTCCTGATAGATGGCATCAGCCTGGTAGCGTCAGATTTTAATCTAAGAAATATATGCTAAAACTTTGTATGAGACTTACTTCCTCCTTCATGCCAGGACATTTGGTGACGACAGATGAATGGCAGCGCTTATGTACCACGCACGTGCACACTGTCAAATACAATATCACATCAGGCAATATATAAATTCTTATTTCTACATTACAGTAACCAATGACATCAACTTTATAAAGGCTTCGTATCTGGTCCAAACAATTTCCAATTTTTTATTTATCGATTGTACCTACTTTAAATTTAACATTTGAAAAGCATTTACATATTAGGTCAGCATTTATTTTGTATTAAGTTTATTATGTATATCCGGGGCAAATCTAAAATAGGAATGGAGTAATAAGAAGTGACCCTCACCTTGGCACTGGTAACCTTGTTTACCCAGCCCCCTGCAACAAACACACACTTATTTCATATTCTGCACCAATAATATTCGCATGCTTTTAAGATAATCTGCGCACTGAATACTAATGACGTATTACAATACAGATTAAATCAGTAAGGAACTGTTCTTAAATAATTCATGTGGTAAGATTGATCCTTACGTTAAAAATAGCGTTGGACTAACGTGGATACTAGCTATCAAACTGCGATAACAATCATTACTTATTGACAACCACTTTATTTATTTATTTAATTATTTTACAACTGCCGATCGAGAGTTTCTAGGTTCAAATTCCGGGTCGGGTGTTATTGGATTTATCTCATTTCGAATTTCCAGTAGTGACTCGGAGTCTGGATCTGTGCCCAGTGTATGACAATAGGCTCACCACATATTCCATGGGAAGTAAACGTAACTGGTGAAACGTGGGAGAGTGTACTACATTTCTCTACCTATCTCTTCGGAGATTACAGGCGTGATGTTACGTACAATTTTATACACAGTGAACATTGATAGACAAAAAAACACTATAGAAATATTGTACTATGCTGCTGCTTATACGTAAATGAGAACAGAATAATTAATTCTTGTAGAAATTTACGACTTTTGTTTAGTTAATACACATGATAATAAATTATTTTAATATAATTAGCTGATGTTTGATGACTTATGAAAAAGATGTCATCTATGATCGATTTATCGCTGACATCAAACGAAAGTTGCCCGAAAAAAATTAATGAAATATACCATTGGTCATATGGTGTATGATGTACATATAAATTATGTTAAAGCCATGAAAATATTGACTATGAAAAGAAAAGCTGATATCGAAGGAAGCTAAGGGTACTTGACAACAAAGGGTAATTAAATGATGTTCACTTTTTAGCTATTGTTACAAGTAATATGGATGGAAATTCACAAAAGCTCTCGGTTCATGCTTCTAGTAGAAACTAGGCCGCAATGGGTCTGTGCTATCTAACTCACCATATAAACTCGCGGCAGTGGCTGCAAAAGGTGGGCTGCCGCAGGAAAGTCGCCATAAACTTGTGTCCATTGACCTGGTGCACGCGGCGACGCAACGCTCCGCGCCGCCGAGCGAAGC
>DWME01001396.1:0-25104 GCA_018244795.1 Parelbella ahira ahira
GAATTATAATTGCATTAGTTTGGTTTAAAATAATAATAATGTTTTAGGACAACTCGCAAACAGTCATTTAATCGTGAACCAGACAAAGCCTGTTCTATGTTAACCAGACAGTCGATGTACTACATATCTACATACATACATTTCTAAATACCTGTTTATCCAGATGATATCCGAAATAACATAACAAATACTCGTGCTCATCACATAAATGTAATTTTACGCGTATCTCCTCGAAGGGGTAGGCAGAGTAGTGTAGTACACTCCGTGTTGGATCAGTTACGTTTACGTTTCTTGAAATTAATTGTGATTGTCTTGTCATACACCGGTAATAAATCTAGACTCCAAACTACTACTGTGAATTCCAAGTTAGAAAACCTAACTTTACCGATTCGGGGATCGTCAAAACCTGTCGATCGGCAGTCGCGCTTGCGTCCACTCAACCATCGGGAATTGCCGTACTTGAAAATCAAACCTACAACTACCGGCTGAGACGACAATATACATCCACGTACATAGGCTCTTAAAAAATATTCCTAACTACCCGTCAAATCCAAATAAAAATCTACATTACGAACGTTACAAAATTCTAAAACAATTATTTAATATAATATTAATATAACGTAAAATATGTTTACCTTTTTCCTGATTGTCGGTATGCTGTAGACGCTAAATATGTTCGCTAGACGTTTCCTTGCAAAAACACCAGTACGGCCATTGTAGTGTCAACAACCGACACCACGATACCCAAGGTCGCGGTGACGTTCCGCGGAGATAAAAATTGTTTATCGAATTGTTCTTATCGCGTGTCGTAATCTGTCAAACTTGTATATTTGCAGTAGCGGGGTGATGTTTTGGTTTTTAATATAAATTCATAAATATTAGCTTACAGCATCGATCTCATGACGCACTGATGTTTTTCGATGTTAAATGCAATAATACTACAAGATGTTTATAATAATAATAAAAGAACAGTATTCCACAATCAAACGCAACATACGAGTATGTCCAACATGTAACAACAGATAATAATTATCTTCTCTACAGCTAGGTAGTGTCTACCTGTGTCATAAGACACCAAATCACAGGCTCTTGTGAAACGAATTTCTTGGAGTTAAGATAAATATGTAATAATACTAGGTTTTATAGTAGATGTGGGTGTGTGTGCGTGCGCGTGTAATGTGTGTGTTGACGCGCGTGCGTGCGCACGTGCATGTATGCACGTGTTACGTGTATGTTTACGTACGTGCACATTTGCCTGAGTATCCGTGTTTGAGTGCTAGCGTGTTAAGACCTGCTAAGATAACTATAGTGTTTTTTGAAATATATAAATTTGAAGAACGAGACTAAACAAGAACGATGGCTCCATTGAAGCCACTAATTGTGACAACCATTGTGTTACATTTGCACAATACCGCACAGACAGTAAAAGTATGATTTTTCAGTGTTAATGCTTATTCAAATATTTGTCAATCGTCATATCAATAAAATAGGTAATCGTAGCATGGAACAGGTATAAAAAATATCGAAAATATGTATAAAAATTAAAAGAAATGGTCTCGAAACACTTTCGTTAATGACTGGCATCAATTGATAAAGTTTTGTTATCTATGAAGAATAATATCGTTATCATTGAATAACAATAACTTGATTCGCTATTTGGTTATTCATTACTAATAACTTAGAAATGTATTCCTTTGATGTCATAACATATTGCAATGTTGCATGCTACAATTTGTTGCAGTAATAATTGCATTAATTATACAGTTGATTTCTTAAGGAACAGTGTGTGAAATTTGTCTCAAAAAGCCAAATGGCGCTGGCGGTTTCATCATGACATTGAGCTGCAGTTATCACAAATTTGTTATAAGTACAATTTTTGGCAAGCAAATGTTTAAAAATAGGAAGCGCTATATAAAAGTCTATACGTATTTTGTTTTACCACTTAATTACATCATTTGATAATTTATTCAGCGGAACAGTGACAAAGTCAGCGTGTCCCTCGGGGACTTCTGTGTTTGATTCCCGGCAGGACAGACGTCACATTAACGATTCTAAGGTATAGGAGAATTAATTGTATATGAAATAAATAAAATGTGTATTTAAAGTACATGTATGTCCTAAGTGTATGTGGTGGAGTGTTTGATTTGCAAGTGCCAAATACCATAAACGGATTGCGGATATAGGTATTAAAACCTTATCGAATTAAATTGAAGTTACTGTTTGTTAAGGGTGCAGGTGTTTATATTTGTGTGTTTCCATGGTTACGAGTATATATCGGCATTTTTATTTATATATTTAACTTGTAAACAGTCTTCTCGATTTTTCGACATAGGGTGTCCATGTATGTATATGTAGGTACTATTACATATTAAAGAACAAACGAATCACACGTTACATTACGAATATTATATTAAACAAACGACGAATCACATCAATTAATTGTGTCAGTTCATCAAACACACATCTGAACACAAAATAAACACAATCTTAACCCCAATCAGAATACTAAGAGATTTCGAAGGTGTCCGCATTATTTTCCTTTTAATATTTTTTCACTTTGAGAAAAAAAAACAGCATTATTATCACGCACGGAAATGTATTAAAAAGGATCACGAAGAAAACAAAGCTAAAAATAACAATGACGGTACCAGCGCACTATCTTATCACACCGACGGATTGTCTGCCACATACGATTAACGAAATGGAGTGTTCTCTGATACCGCCGCAACGTGGATTTGCAGAAGGTGACACGGTTACTGGCGATACTGGCCGATCAACGGCCTGATAATCTTGGGAAAATTTGGTGCCGATGAGAATATATCAAATGTCATTGAGTGCCTATTCTTGTGTTAAAGCGCTTTCAATTTTCAAATTGGCGTAGATAGTGATGTATGTACCTACTCACATTAAAACATAATTATACAGCGTGATTTTATATATCGCAAAGTATTCTTGCACTGTTTCGTGGCATATGTTGCGTCCTAGCATATGACACATATATATTTTTTTAATTGAACATATAGCATAAGTGATTTAGTTGTATATGACACATCGTTACTGGCTTAGAGGACACGGTCGCGGTCACGGATATTACAACAGTTGTCGAAATGTTTCGAAAGCTTACCAGCCATACTAGTGTGATTCAGAAATATCTGACCGTTCCAATTGTGGGGTAAGACCAGTGATTAGTGGCGAGATATATGTATACATAAATTATAATATCACCTTATAATATATCTTACTATTATGTAGCATTTGTGGTGTGAATATGTAGAATTGTCTGATAATTTCGTGAATGTTGTGAGCTGCGGGAAACGTTTCTGACAATCCATCTGCTGTTTATAATAATGCACCTGATTTTCTAAGGAAAAGAGATGAATCTATTTCCAAGGGCGCGAAACAGTGTCACTACGTCATTTAGTTAGATAGTACGTCGACGTGTATTATATTTAGACTCAGTGTCGTCAGGCTAGCTGTATCTAAACGATTTTATCGCGATCTTTATCTAACTGAACCGAATCGCCAGTTTCAACGTCGCCGCAGTTATTCCATTATCGGTTAACACCCAACAGTTTTATCGCCCATGGAACACCGGCTCGCTTTGCCCAAGCCTAAGCCTTATCGGAGGTTTTCTGTCCTGTAACCAATAAAGTCTTTATCGGGACTGATTAATTCAGTTGGCTCGAATTAAAGCAACTACAGGGATACCGTCCGTTCCGAATGAATGCTAAATAGTCGAGACCAAATTAATTTGGTTCATGTAAGAGGTTTTATAAGGGACCGTTTTGGCCTCATGTTTTATGTATGGGAGGATAATCGTGCGGCTGGATCGGGAACATCTTGCAGTTAGTTGGTTTTTCGACAAGATTCAGACAACGTCAATTTGTCAAGACCGACTTGTAAATGAATGGATGAATTCTGTTTTTGTATCGAAAGTGAATTTAAGTAGACGCCAACGAAATCCATTATACATATTTGACGTTTAATTGGAATGGACAGCATGTGATATCTAATTATTATAATTTGATAGTTATGAACCCTACATTCTTTGTTATGTATATGTAATCCAACCACTTGTTAGAACCTAGCTTATTCTTAGTTTGAACGTGTATGAAGAGATTTTTTAGACATACACATATAGACATTTTCTGCCTTAGCGGTGAATAATGTATACAATATATTGCGCACTTAACAGTTACTATATGTCATAAAACGCGTATGTAAAGAATGTGAATAGTATGTATTTTGTTAACCTGGCTCGTTCTACTTTATGTAAAATATATATGTATATATGTATAATGGTTGGGAGTTGAAAATATTTTAAGATTCTAAAATTTTTCAACATATATGAGTAGCATATTTTTGATATTTTAATACCTTTGCCTGATCTCAGTAGCTGTTGTGTGAATATAAGTACAACGCCACCAGTATATCAACAGTGACCTCTTAAGGAGCCCTTAATTAAGCAAACTCACAAATAAGATTCGAGAGTGCCCCGAGGGTCTCCGACTATTATTCAAATTTATAGCTTTAATTTTATATGCCTTTCTTTGCTCCCCTGTCATTATGCAAGAGATAGGCGATAAGCGATGATAAATACCGCAGAAGAAATGTTGTACCTATTTGAAATAATAGACTCATATAATATATTATGTTATATTCGCATTCAACATAAGTTTTCGTCTTGTGTTATTTATTTGACCTGACAATACTCGTATTGCCTGTATTTGAGTATTTCTATAATTTCTATACAAATAATATCTGTAGTGAATATCTGTAGTGAATATGTTATATGAGTAATTTTTTGTCTAATTAGAATTACATTCATTGTGCCTAGTATAGGACCAGATGGCCGGGTGTGAAGTTGTCTCAAGATATTATTGTTGTTATTATAAATTTTCATAATACTCGAACCTTAAACCCTTAGAAATAAAATGGCTTGTATCCAGTACTATTACTATTACTATTACTTATAGTCATTTATTACATCATTATATACAATATAGTTTATACCGTTATGAGGATATCTATCTTATCCGTATTACAAATGTAAATTCATGTCATCATGATGAACCCTTTTTATGTTCAAATGCTGGGCACGAATCACCTCTAGAATGCGAAGAGTTAAAACCATAGTTTACAAGTATATATTATACATTTCTGTAATATTTATTCGCTTATCTTTACTCGCGGACGGTGAGACGTGTATTCTACAATATCTCGTTACTCATTTCGATGACGATATCATGTTCGGGCCCTTGAAAGAATTCCTCAATGACGCTTTAGTGCTTCAAAAATGTATGCTTATAATAATGAAATATGGTAACGACCGCCTAACGTTATAACGTTCTTAAGAGTCACTGGTGGGCTTATAACAAAAGCAAACAATAGTTACATACAAAAAATATGTTACTTTTCCTCGGGGTTTCTTGTATTGGTTGTAACAAAAAACAGCACAGGGACAAAATACGTAGCGCTCTACTTATTTAATAAATAGGGTTGTCCATTGTTACATACACCGACAACTTATTCAAGACCGAGTGGAGAGTACAAGACTATGAGTTGTCGATCATCTTCATGGTAGTCCCAGTTATGGACGGCAATAGGCTGCAATGATAATCATCATAAATAAGGATTGTACCCACATTCTCAAATCAGATTAAAAAATGACACAACAAAGTGTAATTGAAATTAAAAAAAACGACTTAATAAACCAAAATCAGATTAAAAATCATGCAACAAACCTTAATCGGATTAAAAGATTGGATATTGCCGAGTGCCACTTAATAAACACGACAAAACGTCGAAAATACGAAAACCGACAGAACCGATTTTGGATGTAAGTTTCATTTCCTATGTTACATTTGCATTGCAATATCCGTCT
Organism: Parelbella ahira ahira; assembly: GCA_018244795.1. NCBI lineage: Eukaryota > Metazoa > Arthropoda > Insecta > Lepidoptera > Hesperiidae > Parelbella > Parelbella ahira. Next base: position 5,885 of record DWME01001396.1, read on the forward strand.
GAACTGAAATAATATTTTTGTATTTCATAGCATATTATGTTGATCCTATTCAAATGTGCTGTTTGCCTGCTACCTTTATGTCACCCTTCAAAATGGGATAGGTGGTAATATAAAGCAATATAACAATGTAATGAAAATAGTAAGCGTTTTATTCTACAAAATATCTTCGTAAAACTTTTATAACACACCAAAGCATGACGTACTGGTCTCTTTTTAAGACAATGGCAAGTTGACGCAGCAAATTACGAATGCTCGCTGGACATCTGCAACATATTTGGAATAAGATTCTTGGTGCCAATAACTTTGGTTTATCTTAGGTTTTAACAAGAATAATAGGTTAGTATTTGTTGGGAAGCAAGTGCCGAAATGTCATGTTAGGCATGTCAGAATCAATGCAGCCAGTATAATTTAGTTTCTGTCCTATTAGAGATCTAGCTGTGGCACTGTCCAGAAAGAATGTTGTACCTGTAAAACATTACATCAATTTTAAATCTATTGAGAAAGCGCTAAAAGATTGTTAATTTTCGTGTTATTTTTTTCCCTCCTTATTTGTGTTACTTATACTGTGACATTATGATACAATTACACTGTTTAATGTGTAAGAGGCATTTCAATATATGACTATGAACAATGTGTTTTGAATAAAACAATATCAAAAAAAATACGTCAAACTAGAATTTTCAACTTTAACACAAACCTCAGGTAGGATATGATATTTTTTTGCACAACGCATGGGTGATGGGTTTCATCGGATCGTGAAAATACGCAAGGGTGGCTTCACAAGAGTAGGCAACAAATATGTTTGAGTACCTATCTTTTGTTAGTTAAAATGCCACGAATACAATTGTTCGTTACCTTCGTGTATAGATTTTTTGGTAACAATACATCATAGTGCTTCAGTGGCACTCGTGTTGTTTCGATTACTGGATTCTAAATTTGAATCTCGTTAAAAACATGTAAAAATCCACGAATTGACGGGATTTTTTAACATCAATGAAACTTATATCATGCGCAGTCAGTTTCAACAATATCATTCCTAATTAGGAATAAAGATAATTATCCTTTCGCTATTTCTCAGTTACTGTGAGAATTTATTTTAACTTGTTAATGCTGCGGGGTTCGATTACAGTAGACGGGTTCCTAGCATATACATATGTATGTATGAAAATTTATTTCATTTTATTGAACATATGCGTTCCTGTCTTTTATTGTCTTGCATATGTTCAGTGTTGTATCTCCAAAGTTGCACTTTCTATGGAATGAACGAGTTGTTTCGCATATTGGTCACCGCACTTCATTGCTGTAAAAATGATCCAGGGTTCGATCCCGGCTGGACATATCTTAAAAAGGCGAGTTTAATTTATCTTGTGTTCTGTATTTTGATGCCGCTATATTGTGTGAGTGCTTGACATTAATGACATTGTGTAAGTATTCTAGGGTGATGCTAAATATTAAGTATTGTTTTTATTTTTCAACCACTATTATCGAATGAGTTTACATTTAACAACACAATATTAAACATTGAAATTGACGCTTGCAGTTTGAAAAATAATCATAAACATACTTTATTGATTTCGTTTTCTTTCATCAAAATCAATAGGTGCTTTTCTTGTACAGTGCGCAAAGCAAGATGTATTACAATTCTTAATATGTAGGTATATCTATAAAGTAGTTAAGTAACAGTAATACCTATTATATTTATAAATTAATATTATTAGCATCGAGTACTTGTATCAATATTCAGTAACACATAAACATATTTTAACAAGTATAAAAATAGTATGTTGCCTTTTAAAAATTCTATTTGGATTTCTAATACTTCATGTTCTTTAATATCTATCTGACAGAGCTTTACAAGAAATAAATACTTATTTAAAAATGCAAATGTATTACATATGTAAGAAGTCTCTAAGGCGAGTAATGTCTGCCAATTCCCATTGGGCCAGTGTGGCAGACTTTGACCTTAATCCTCTCATTATGAGAGAATAACCGTGTTTAAACAGTGGAATGATAAAAGAGAAGATAGAAGGAGAAGGAATAGAAGTATAGAAGAAAATAAAACATGTTTAATTATATCACTTTTTGATTACAAGTCTTTGGAGTGTTCATAGTCTATTAATCTCTTGTAATATAAGTAATTTCCTATTTTTACTCAACGTCATATCTGGTCATCATGAAAACTGTTTTTATTGCGCATCACCGAATTTTATATATTAGCGCGTTACGGGACTCTATATTTAGGAATATCATACTGTTCGCACGTTACTTTATTGTTATGTCTTATTTATCGTAATCAAGATTGCTTTCGAAGTGTAGTAATTAAGACCATTCTTAAACATGCTTAAATGTAAATTTGATGACTTCGCGTGTGTATACTATTTGAAAAATTTCTTTTCTCCATAACTGTGTCTAAGAATATTTCTTGGTCACTATGTGTGCAAAAGAGTGCGCATTGTGTTATAATTTTTTTAGTTTATAAAGGATGAGAGGTAGAGGTGAATAAAAATCTGGTTATTTTTTAAAAACTGGATGATTTATTACCATATAATAATATATATTCATTATTGAAACAAATTACGTTACAAAATGTACACGTCTGTCTTAACTCCATAACTACAGTATTATTATTTCATACTTAACAGTTTAAAAAACTACGTACATTATATGCAGTTTATAGTAGGGTCCTTATGAAATACAAGTCAATAATTTATACAACGGACGAGGAGAAAGATAAACTAATCAGAACCACTATCCTCGATTTCAATAACTTATCAATACAAATAAAACCCTTAAGCTATTGCCAGAATAGGTTTTAGTAAAATAATCCCAATACAGGGTCAATTTTCCATTCGTTCAAGAGAACAATGCGTTACGCTTAAAACCAACTGATCGTCTAATATGTACAAGTTTTAGAACCGATTATACAATTGGTATAGCTTTTCCATATCACGAAGACGATGCCAATGACTGTTATGATGAAATACACAAAGTCGAAAATCGTTCGCAGAAAGCGTCGTCGTGAGATGAAACAGCTGTAACAGCGAGTGCTGCCATTATTTGGTTAGCCGAAAACCGTAACTGTTTAGTGCTAAGAGATCCATCGGTAACGGTGTTTAAGAGCTTCATCATTTTTTGGTATAAATTGAAAAAAGAACACTAATAAAAAAATCAGGTATCAATGATGCAAAGGCCACTATGGATGTTTAAATAGATGATGTAGCTGGAACAAGATTAGGTAGAAAAGACTACATCGGCCCAAAATCTTTCAAAAGACTAGAATCGGAACACGCCATCAATATGGGAAATGATCCTTTACAATGTGGCCTTTATATAAACAAGGTATTTACAATATCCAATGGTACAAGGAAAGGGAGAGGTGATCACGAAAGAATGACATCAGTCCCATTATAATGCTTAAAGCCATACAATTTAGCTTCGAAAGTAGGAAACGTTTGGCATGTTAGGACTCCTTTAATACGAATTGTAAGCATACACGATTTTCAAGGTATACGTATGCAGCTACTTTTTTCTTAACATTACTTGATAGATTTAATGGACCATTTTTTTTTAATAATTTTCGTTCCTTACAAATTTGATCAACTTAATTTTTATTTACAATTACAAAATAATTGGAATAACGTCACAATTCAAACTTCAACGAGTCGCAGTAAAAGAAGCGGAGGATACACGAAAAAAGCATAAATATTAAAAATGAGCGTATTAAAACTTGTGAACACTGGTGGTCCAGATAATTGTGTGTTCTTAAAATAAAGTAAAACGAACATCAAGCAGCAGGACACAATGGACAACTATCTCAAAATGACAATAAAATGGAACGTAAAAAAAACTATCACACATATTTCTTTAACTTCATTAGTTACTAACTTATTAATATCTATTATTATTACTCCTATTTTACATATTGAATCATATTGTGCGAAGTTTTCGTTTGTTTAAACATTACCATTAACTTTATAATACCAATAATCATTAGTGATGGCTACGTCAACAAAGAAATCAGATACAAACATTATAATATGCATCAACTACATTTGACTTCGATATACAATACACGATTAGTTATACTGTTTATTCATAGACACCAATTATATCAATTAATTAATATTAATTATTTATTAAATGTAATGCAGAAGAAGATGCAGAATCCATCAGTTAATATGGAACATCGGAACAAGAAGGTACATTCTCCCGCAACTCACAGATCTATCACACGTTGATAGTCGCACACAGAGATAGTTCTGCGTGGTTAGTGGCAATGTTGGTTCATAGAGAAATGGCGATAGAAGTACAAAACCGAAAATGGTATATTTAAAACGACTTTTCCTTCTTGTTCCTAAAATCCCATGTCAACAATCAGATAGTACATATAGAGGAATATATTCGTTGTGTCTTGAAAGTATGAAGTTTGAAATCATGTATAAACATCTTATGATAGAACCGCTTATCGATTAAATCAACAACTGATAGATACATATAATATACAGATAAAAAATTACGATCAAAAATTTCACTTTTTAAAACATAACGAGAATATTATCAACTTTTCAGTTCTGTGAATGTATCACTAATATTATTTTATTTTTCAATTGAACCGCATTTATATTACCTTTAATATCTACCACATATAATATATATAATAATGTTATACAAATATTAAGCCTACCAGTTGCTATATCTTTCTCGAAACACGTTCATCTACTTGTATAACAAGCCGTATTGTAAGCATAGATAGATTTGATTAAGTCCTTGATTCTCTGTACATGCATACATTTGTAAGTATAAATTTTACTCATAAGGAAGCGCAAGATCGTTGATTTCCCTTGGTATTAGATACCAATAACACATGAAATGCATATGATCTCGTTGAAGAGCAACAATTATTAAAAACGAAAGACCGTGCAAAGTTATTTATACACGATTTGAGTCAGTATAATATTTTAATTAAATTCACATGCGCATCATGTTTGGGATCAAAGACAAATCCATGCATCCGCGAATAATCAACATGAAATTATAAGGCGTATGGGTCTTGAGCTACCGATGAGTAAAATATATGTATATGGTGAGACATTTTATGGTATAAGGGAACCAAGAACCTAAAACGGGAAGAGGTTTTTTGAAAATTTGATTCCATATCTGTCACATACAGCAGTTCCAAATCGAGAATCAAAAGTTCAAATTGAAAAATAGCCTGATACAATGTCGTACACAACAATCTTTACCTTTATAATATGTAATATAGTTATTTTAATTACATACATAATAACCTACAACAACTAACTACGTCCTCAATGATATTTATTTTCTTTCAGACGCATATTATACTCTCTAATGTTTGTCACAGTTCGCTTTATTTTGACTTCTTTCATATAAACAGTTTCAATACTTATTTACATTTAAAAATACTTTCACGGGTTTCGTAAAAACACATCTACCGAAGGCTACGAAGGAAGAAAGCCTAAATGTTTTACAAGCAAAGGATCACATAACATCGTGGGACAGGTTACACCGAAGTAGGCTTAGAATAACATTTTTTTTAAATTCAAAACGGGGACTTTTTACAATCTAAATTTTTAAACAAAACATCGAAACCCTGATAATTCCAATTATTGAAAAACCACAACAAGAAGCGCTAATATATCAATATACAACATTAAATTCGATGTTGCTTAAATACTTGGGGTCATTCGTAGTCTCCCCACCAATAAAAATTGCAAAGACCAAAAACGAACACTACCATTGAAACAACTCTAAAAATGTACAAAAGCAGTTGAATATATCCTTCTACGTCCATTACAGGATTCAGTAAATTTAAAAAGTTTGTATCAACTACTCACGAAATATTCAACCGTATTAGGTGTAATGACAGAGTGTTGGAAGTGATGCAAGTAAATTTTAAATCTATTAGTGAAAGCAAAGATTTCAGTCGTATATTTTTTACTAGCAGAGGACTTTTAAATTCTAATTTGAGCGTTGGACTCATTATTAGTATATTGCTTTAAATCCATAAATCCAAGTTTCCAGGCAAAGCGTATTTTAAAACATACTAAGCTATAGAAACAGAAACCAGAGTGGTTAGAGGCCAAATACTTAAATGAAACACGCAGACAAAGTTTCACAACTTTTAAAAGCTTGTAAAAGCATACATGGCATTTTATTGTCGAAGTTTGAAAAACGTAGATATACAACGATGGCAAAAGGAGGATGGCAAAGGAGGCTCATATCAAAACCAATGATGTATGTAAAAGTATGTACGTAAACTTTTGATAGATTTAATACTAGTAGTTCTATAACAGCTGATGATACCATCTGTCGGCTACATTCAGCTGTGTACACAGCAATTACGGTCACACTTGAATTTGATGCATTAAATTTTGTATCTTAGCCTGAAGTAATTAAGCTTTGAATGAGTTATAATTTTATTAAATATGTAACTGTACTGACTGGTGATGCTTTTATCGAAGCAATTATGTTTATTAGGGCGCAAATGGCATCATTAACTGATATTTGAATTACATGTGTATCTGTGAAGTAAGCGAAATGTGTTTAAAATGCAAATCTGGCACCCAAATAAATCTTAAATTTAGCGTTTTAGTTTTTAACTGCATCTAAGTAATCACTACGCGCTTACGAAGATATCTTGAGCATCACTAAAATAGACATACGAAGAATTTCAAGTTATTTATTAGGCACAAATTTACTTTAATAATATTACCATCAATATATGTATATATATATAATATCATCCTACAACACACAAGACAGTATTACTTACAGATCCGCAGTACAATTATGTATAGATAACGTGTATTTTATGCATTTCTTTAAAAATAATTGGATTTCATAGACACTCACTAAGTATAACACGAAGTCGTTTTTACATAATATATTTATAAGAATATAATAGTAGTAAAGCATTTTCTTTTTATTAATTGGAGCACAACGGATCCCTTAATATTATGAACTATAGGGACACGGTATCTACAAATATTGTTTTTTTTTTTATTTCAAACAGTATATTTAGAAGGTTTATAATTATATCTTAAGATGACTGAGGTAATATCAGTGTAAACATTACCCCGCTAACTAACTGACACCATTTTCAATGAATTGACAGATTTTGCGAAATTTATACAACTTTAGCCCATGCCTTACTGTGGGTCTCGGGACTAGCTGTAAGAAACATTTATTTTCCAATATTAAACCTTTTACACGTTATGTTTGCGCAATGCTAAATCAATTTTAATTTTTTATTACTCAAAGAAATTTGAAAAACTTTCCTGTTTATTAAAAGTGGTATCCCGACCTCCACAGTGAAGCAAATTATCAAAAATAGACAGTATAGTTTTTCATTAAAAGTATGCCCAGTTCTAAAAATTAAAAAAGTTAGAGAAGCTAGCGCTGCTAAAACTAATCTATGCGATATCAGTCTCCACTAGAACCTTACAATTTAGAAAATCCATAAAGTAAATCACAGAGTCTGAAACAGCAAAACATTGCGTGAAACCGAACCAGTATTTTGTTCATACGAATATTATTCCCCATGACCGCCGTCCCGCGATTCAATACATTCCCATTATTGATATGTATCTTTCTATAGACCTTTATTATGAAGCGTGAAGATGTAAAGAAAGTAACGAGAAAGTTGAACAGTGTCCCTTCGCATCGATCCTGAGGTGCCATCGTATCTTTACAATTTTTTTTTCATACTTTACCATTGAACGGAGATAATCTTACCTTAAACAACCTAACGTACATTATAGCAAAGTGTATTCAACTCGAAACACCTACACAAATCCCTTACCATGCTTCACTCGGACGAATCCGGAAAAAGCCACGAGCAAAACGACAAATGGTTAAAATCGGCATAGCCGAGTTTTGCCCGCAGCTCAAAAAGAGAAATCCACCACGGCAAGGGCCCGACTTAATCCAAAAATACCTACTCGAAATTCTTGCACTCCGAAATTCCTCCAATGTCATACCGATCAGCTTCCGACAGTAAAATTATAAATGTCGAACTACCAACTATGTGTGCATCAAAGTATAAAGTGAACTTACGTACAGTAAATAGAACGCAAGACAAACATGACTATAACCTAGTCTTATTTTTCTATTAATCGAATGATACATGTTTCTAACACATTTGAACATAAATGTAAACGACGCTAGTCGTAACAGTACAAATGTTATAAAGTTAAATAAAGGAGCGACGTAGGATTTGCAAACTAACTATTTAGAAGCCAAGTCGAGTAAACACACGTACAGAATATACGGACGCGACAACGCGGTGCGAGCGTGCGGCGAGACATGACTGGACCGTGGCTTGCTAAACAGGCGACGGAGAGTAAGACGGATTATTTACTGAGATGCTTTTGAGACGTGCCGTTTGGAAATCACCCCGATTACATTGTGTCGAAAGTAAATATTTTCAATGAAAGCAACACGATTAAACGAGAACCAACTCACAGCCTAAGTTATAAAACCCGATGCGCTTCCGCGACGCGGGAGCGTCGCGTTCGACTGAGCGTTCGCATTCTAAACTAAACGAGAAATTAAAAAAACCGAAGAACGACACGGCCTTTTGACCGGCCGACGTCGAAATCAAAAATTTCACCCTCGAACCTTATTAAATAACTTTGTACATTGAATCCAAATGTCGACACGTCATTTTGGATGTAGGCACTCTCTAGGCGGGGCGGCGAGCGGACGCCGCGTCGTCAGCCCCCGTGTGGCGGCTCGAAAATGAGATCAGTTGTACCGGCCAGGGGCCGTGGCGACATGAGCACCGCTCTAAGACGACGTAAGGTACGACGAAAACGTATGGTCGACCCAATCTCCCGCCACGCCGATCTCACTCAGCATGTCCGATACGTCGGGCGTGCATGAGAACTCAAAATGCGATCCGGACGAGGAAGACGCCGTTTCGAACGACTCCATATCCGTCGTGAGCGCGTCGAGGTCGACTTCACAGTCCGCAGGCAGCGGCAGGAGGTCCGTGATGGAGTATAGTTCGCTTAAATCAGCTTGTTCACGACGCGTGCTGTCGTCATAGAAGCAGGCGGATTCAGGGGAGTCTGGAGATCCGGCTGGCGACGCAGGGAGAGGTGGCGGGGCCGGCGTTTCGATCGGCACGCTCCGGACGTTTGTTGCCGGTCGCGATCGCCGTCTAGACATTCCCCTGTTGTTATTAGAATCGGCCCGCTGCTTACGCTTTTGCTTCGTCACGGCGCCGGATCGTTGCGTCGGCTTGGCCGTCTTTTTGCGCGGCCTGTACTTGTAGTCGGGATACTCGCGCATATGTAGCTGCCTAAGCCTTTCCGCTTCGTCGATGAAGGGTTGCCTTTCTTCGTCGTTCAAGGTTTTCCAAACGCGACCCAAGTTCTTGGATATTTCCGCGTTGTGCATGTCGGGCGTTTGTTCGCAGATTTTCCTACGCTCGATCTGCGACCAAACCATGAACGCGTTCATAGGCCTCTTGATATGGTTTGGATTGTTCTTTTTCGTCTGTGAACAAAGAAAAAAAAGCATATTATTTCATTGTTATTTGTATTTATTGGCATTATGTACCGAAATAAAATAGATTTATGTCGGGAGCACAAAATCAGTGTTATCAGTTTAATTGTGGAGAGCGCGATTATTATTTCAGACATGTCCGATATGCCGAGCTCCAGCACAGAGCTGGCTACAGACTATTAGTATGCATGACGTTGCACCATTAAGTTTGCGTCCTTACTATTAATGATATTGTTATCATAGGAATTATTATTATTACAAACAAGTCAAATTGTAATCTATTCTAATAGTTCGATACAGGAAAATTTTATAACGCGGACGCAATTCGAATATGTAATGGAGCTGATAATTCGATTCCTGCGCGTTTGGTTCGTGTTATGCGTGACCCAATTTTAATTCTATTTCGAACGTTTCGATAGTAGCCGGAGCTCGAGTGCTCTTTCCAAATGTAGTAAATGCTTCCGCATGTCGACCAAATGTTATAAAACATTGACTAACGAGGATGTTTGAGGACGGAGGAAGTCATTATCAAATCATGTAGGAAGCGTTGAGGACGTTCAGATCCAAGGGCACTGGTTATCACATTTTTCCTTACGTTAAAGGGAAGCAGATAAACCTCGCTTTTACGTTCGGGATGAATAAATATACGTATTTACATTGGAGAAAAACTTTACTTCCGAATCCGTTGAAGACGTAAAAACAAAGTCCCACTATAGGGAGAGAATACGCGAATATCTTCTTTATTATTTAAATCTTACTTTCGCTAAACTCCGGTCTCGCCAGTAACGGCGAGAGGAAAAAATCTCGACTTTATATTTTTTGTCGCGTGTCTTATTTATATTCAGGAGAAAAAAAAGGGTTTGTCAGATGGCAACTAAATCAAGTTCGGTACGCCCACTCGACTCAAGGTGAACGTAGGTAGGCGGTTTTTTGTAGAGCCGCTTAACTTATTCAGGTTACCGATGTTATTAATATTGCTAACATACATTTTAAAGACCTGTTACCAATAGAAATCATAATATGTACGTGGAATATTATATCCGATAACATTAATAATATAAAACTGTAGAGTTTATATTCTATTTATGAGTAGGTACATATATTTAGCGATTATTAATATACCTGTTAAATGCATTATCGTATTTATTTATCCGTGTATCGACATAATAACATGTGATTTGGTAATTAAATATAATGTTAAACAAAACGATGGAAAGTGAACTGAACAATATAAAATTGGTTGACATTGAACAACGCAGAGGTTTTATTAAAAATTAAGCGTAGAAATGTTGAAAAATTGGTTTGTGAAGGTTAAATTGATATAAAAAATACTTATTTTTGTTTATGACAATCTCAGATCGATTGGTTTGCATATAAATTTTTGTTTAATCGGAATAGAAATATTACGGAACTCAATTTATTATCATATGCCAATCGATCTTAAATTTGTTTTTTTAATTAAATCCGTTTTAAATATAATAATACAATATTTTATAATTGCTCACGATTATGAATGCATTTTTTTTACGTTTGCACCAGATTTTTTGTTGGTCTCTCTACGCATCAAACTTCGTATAACAAAAAAGGCTTATTGCCGTACAATTAAATGGTTAAATTCTTGCAGTGAATAATGTTAATTGATGTTTCGGCTATCGGACCAATTAACACTTGTATTTGAGCAAATTAATTGAAGGATGTGAAGAATAATAATAATCAGGAAATATTACGAGGACATATTAAAAAATGTTGTATTCATTACAGTTTTTTATTACTGTAGTTAGCATTCCTAAAATTGTACTCGATAGATTTATAAACGTAGCGCATATTCATGTAATTGCTATCATAGTATCGCCCGTACTAACAATAAATTCTATAAAACACTACAATATCTATTAGATTAAAAATTTCTTTAACAGCTAAGACGTGTGAAACTTAAAAAAATAATCTAGAGATATTAACTTTGAAATCAAAATCAATCCTTAAAAGTGTCCTAATATTACAGATGCTAAGGCAAGATTAACAATTTGTGAAAGGCTTTCTGCCAAGACACGCTAGACTGGTTCTAAAAAGAAATTGCAGGTAAAACGATAATCATCCTATGTCTCGGCGAAGAATTGCTTAATCGAGCGTTCCTGTAATCTAAGCAAGATCCAGTAAGAGGAGCCATTTATTTTTGCTAAGCGTCCTTAATGTTACATCGTTTAATGCTGTGTTGAGTTTATAAGGCGATTTTATTTTAGATCGTTCATGTTTACGAAAACTACTTTTGCAAATGTTGAGCAGTTTTAGAGTCGAAACGACGGATGCGGGGGAAAAACAACACGAAATAGAAAAAAAATCAGAGAGATGATAAAGATATAGGTAATTTTGAAGTATGCGAGTCATTATCATCATCATTATCAGCCTGCTGCCGTCCACAGCTGGACATAGACGTATAATAACGCGCCAGTGAGCTCGTTGTCCAGATCTTAGGATCAAACTACTGCCAGCCACTTAGCGTATATCGTTACTCAGTGCGTTCATTGCAAAAACCTAAAAAATATATTATTAATTTGTTTAAATTGAAGTAGAAATGTGTTATAAACTAGGAGAAACTATCGACAATGGATATATATCAACTAGAAAGTATACGTACAACTACAATGCAAGTAATGTATAACGTTAAATAGAAGTAAATGTCAAATTTAAAACTAGTAAAACGCGATAAAACACGAACTAAGATATCTGAGCCGGTTCATAGTTCAAACGCCCAACAAGGAACACTTGCGAGTGACGTCAGAGCCGTATAAGGCAGTACAAGCTATTCGGATCGTCCATACATGTCACACGCGCGTTTGTCTATGCCGCGGAGCAAGGGCGTCCAGTTCATTTCCTGAACATGTATCTGTTGAACGGATCTTGGGTAACTGTAACGTGGTTTCTTTTGGGCTCATTAGAGTTCAGTTCACGACTTATTTATTAATGTGCCAGGAATTAGCTTGCTTATTAAACACATATAAACTAGCTAGATGACCTTATTATTACAAACATTAAATATTAGGGCATATAAATAAAGTTACTTCGATTCCGCAGTTTGTATTAAATCCATTAAACATATATTGGCATATTTATAGATATTTAAACAAATTATACATTTTATCTTCACAATATCGGGCAAACGTTATCTCTTAAATCGTACTCTTGTGTTGAAACATAAAAATCAATTTTCTTATCTCAATAAATAACTTTCGACGCGTAAATAGCTCATTAAAATGAGATGAGGTAGATAACAGTTTATATAAAATTTAAAGTTCGCAGAAACTTGTTGCTGTTTCGATGGCAATATTCCATGATTCAACCTCGGCAGCCATTTTCTTTTCTCAGTACATAAAGTCAGTTAAGTTACGATCACGTTTAAACGTTTGCAGGGCTAATTATTTGTTTACGTATCGAAATGGCAGACGGCATTAAGGATATTGTTTTACTAATAACGTTTATACAGTAAATTTAAGAAATAGCGTTGCAACATTAAGGAAACTAATAGTTGCATATGTATACACTCACAGAAACCGGACGCAGAATTGTCACTACAATTTAATATGACAATAATGAAATCAGTGTTACATGAATTGCGACGACTCAACCAGAAAAATATCATGAGTATATTAGAGATTTCGGGCTCATATTATTATGACAATTTCTATCAATAACGTCAGAATATGTAATGTTACGCCGCTTATTCGTTCTTAGGTACAACTTGTTAATAAATAATTGGCCGTATCGTACGCAGTCTTAAGTTTCCGTGTTCATAAAACTACAATTCCGGAGTTTTCGCCACTAAGGCCACTGTTAAGGTTGGGGTTGTATCTCAAGAGCGAGAACGGATGATTATCATGTTTCGTCGGTTTTATTACTTTATTACGTCATATTACATTACCAAGTATTGTACATCCATATTCTGTTTTAGATTCTATAAATTATTACAGTCTTTATTATTCCACCGCTGGATATAAATCACACAGGCGCTTTGGGTTTGAATGGTGCTAATAGCTTCACTTTAATTAAGCCCATCGATGGAAATTTCACACGAATCCTAAATTTACGATTGATTTCATCGATAAAACAAATTATAATCAACCGAAAAAGGTGTGTAAACAAATAATATAAAACGATAAATCATCAATCCATTTAAGAACATAGATATTAGAATATTTAAAATAGTTACGCGCTAAAATATTTCTAAATTTGGTCAAATAAAATTAAGCTATCTCCGGATACGGGAGCCTTGAAGGCGAGATTAGCCCGCGTGAAACCGGTCTCGCAAAGATGATTTACTGCAGCTTCCTTCGAGGAAGCTATGCTAACCTACATGGGGACTGGTTATTCAACTGATTTAGACAAACATAACTTTACTGTGTTTCCGAGCACTACGTCATCTTTTATTTATACCCAGCAATTAATTTCGCATGAATATGATCATATTTTTGTTTCAACTAATCGATTAAATTAATGGACGTCTTCTGTTTCGCTGATATTATAAATCCCGACGCCATCTGGTTACATCAACACATTTGTAACATCAATCGATGTAAGAACATTTCATGCTACCTTGAATATGACTGCCTTCGTCGTGTACGAAAATAGCCACGTACAAGTTGGGAAGTAAATTACAATTTTCGTACTATTATACATAATAAAATTATTACCATTAATCATATTGTAAGATCTTAAAAGTTGCAATTTAGAATACAAATGGTCTAACTTACATAACAAGTGAGGTCATTTAAAATATCAAAAGTTGTAGTCTCTTAAAGTTATTTTTATTCGGTACAACGCTGAAGTGTCTAGACGGAAAGCAGTGTCAATAAAAAGTTATGCTTTTAACGTATCGCATTTGCATTGTCCTTTGTATTAAAAGCCTTTGAAACTCGAAAAAACTACAGTAAAGTGAAGCGAGATGTTTAAGACAAACAGTTTTAAAAAAACATCAGCTGCTTTGTTGAATTTGATACTTCTTAAGCTTCGAAATTCTTCTAGACTACGCATAGCAGTGGATAATTGTATATAATGCTTGTTGTGTACTTTTCTGTGTCGTGCACTGAGGGTGTATTGGGAAAGGGACTGGCCGTGAATATACAAAAGCTGAATGTGTTAGCATATTGAGCGATCTCATCGAAAATATTAATGAAGATGTTGACAATCACCGTCCTTTTGAGCCTAACAAAGGCGATGGCGATTAGGACGAGGTTCATTGTAACGGGGATTTACCAGATGAGTCTTTTGTGTTTGCTGATAATGAGTTACAATAGTCAAAATGAAACTTTTCAGGGTTCCGCCCTTAAATGGACCCAAATATAGTCCATGGATCTGACAGAGGGACCTTTTTTAGTAGAAAATTTCAATTAAACAAAACATATGTCTTTAGGAACAGAATATTTACGAAATGTTTGTGTTTCGCACGAGGATATACTCGTATTGTGAATAGAATGGTTTAATCAATAAAATATTAAAGTTGGGCAGTTATAAAAAGATGTACTCTAAATAAATATTTTACGGGCTACGTTGAATATTAAGGTCAAAATATTAGTAATATATTATATGGATTAAAATTTAGAA
The DNA here is from genome assembly GCA_018244795.1 of Parelbella ahira ahira. Taxonomy (NCBI): domain Eukaryota; kingdom Metazoa; phylum Arthropoda; class Insecta; order Lepidoptera; family Hesperiidae; genus Parelbella; species Parelbella ahira. The sequence continues at coordinate 21,014 of DWME01001396.1, forward strand.
CTTCAAAATAACAAATGGAACCCGGAAATTCGGAGTTGCGCTTGACCGGTACTTTTTACTAAGGGAGACCTTTATTACTGAAGCAATTTGATCGGGTCCGTTTGAGAATAAAGAATGAAATTTTTCAGACGACATCTTGCGCTTTATTGAGTTGGATTTCAATTCTTTGTTGGAATTATATCTGTGTCAATTTTTCTTTTTCGTTATTACTTGTATCGTAAACGGTGAAGATTTTCACGCGAAATTAATTTTGATTTTACATTCCTACATTAGTTTGATGCTTTTATACATTTACAGTCATTAAACGTAGTCATATTTTAAAACAACTTCGTACATAGAAATAAACTAATAAAAGCAATTAATTCTTCCAAGCTTTTAGTTTATGCACACAAAAGCCCGTAACGAATGTGATTTGTTTGTAGCAGAAAAGTTCTAGAATTGGTTTAAATAGAAACAACGCGGTCAAAACATTGTTTAGATTTGTAAAAATAGTATAGTATCTGTTAACAAATTGGAGTCGAGGGACCGACATTTCTAGTAAGACTATAAATGCTATTAGTACTTGATAAAGAATACATGCATATGTATGAATAAATGTAAGCCATAAAAAACGTAATGATTGTATTATGTACTCCTATAGAAAATGCTGTGAGATATCGGCACAGTAGGAAGAGAATATAAATTACTTATAAGTCAAGGATCGTGAAGTGCGCAGTACAACGATGTGTCGCTTTAAATGTTTTGCAAAATAATGTACTTGAAGTTGTACCTACTTATTGATGTAGTTCGTTGGACCGTGTTCTGAAGGCCATTTTTTTACTAATTGTCAATCCACCACCGATTTTGTAACAAAGATGATTAAAATATATAATTTAGATGCTGTTAATTGTATGATACATTTTTAAAATAGTTATTCGAATTGCTATGGTGCTCTTTAATGATGTCAGAGAAGGCCACGATAATATTCCAATTGTTAAAGTAATAGTACGTAACAATAATATCCATATTGTCAATACTGACATCTGAAATGATTTGAATACAAAATGACGCAATTAATAGCCACCTTTATTTTCTCACCGAGAGTTGGGAAACGACATGCGATAGTTTTTTTTTCGCTCGAGAAAGGAAAGGTGATATGTCGGTCGACGAGCACGCAAATATAAGTTCATCAAATTCCCTTAATAACATTAATAAAATCTTCCTTTTCTCGTCGTTTTAATCTAAACTTTGATACGCTGTGTTAGGTCATTTTTACCTCTTTTGGTTTACAATTCGTTACTCGTCTGCGATTAGACAAGTAACATAGATCGACTCGATGTAGGCGTAATATCTATCCATCATTACGAAACACAGGGTTACTAAATCGAGTATTCAATACTTCAAATCATTGGTGGGTATTGTTAAGAAATTCAATATTCTATTCACTTAAATGGACTCCTTTTAAAAATGCCTCTTTAGTATTTAATGTCAAAGATCAGATAACATAAATATCATTGGGATATTCTTGAACAATTTTTATAGCAATATACGAGTATATGTAAGTATATCGAACTACGTAACTCAAAAGCATGTTAATGTTGATTGTTATCATTGAATATTCTGTATGCCGAAAGGCAAGTTGCCCCATCGAATCTCCCCATCGTGTTATTTCTCACATATTTTAACGATTTGTGAAATTGCGAATACAGGTTAAACATATACAAGTAAATCGCCGAATAGTAATAAATAAAATAAATTTCACATTAATTGGCAGGAAGTGTCATTTCCCTTATTGCAAAATGTTTCCTGCTCATTTTTATTACTATCATATTCAAATTCCTCCATATTTTAAATGTATGCAGAAAATCAACTAAACGTACATAATATTATATATTTTTCTATCGTGTATTCAGGTAAATTCGAATAAATAGTCACAACTAGATAATACTAAAACAGAAATACTTATTTTATTTTTATTATCAAAACTTAAGACTTCACCTTTGAAATCACAAAGCGAAACATATAGGCCAAGGCTTATAACACTGTTATATGTAACATCACGTACGCTCTCGCGTTCAAAGGCATTTTTTATTGGGTTTTAGCAATAAATCTTTAGACGGTTCGGCGTACATTGAAATTCTAGAGAGGTTCATTTTCAATAACGGATGCTGATTGAATTCCTAGTTCTTACAAGAACATGTAAAGAACCCGTTTCATCGAAATCATATAAGATGAAGTGAATTTGGCTATTATACAATAAGGTTTTTTTACTGAATTAGCTACAATTGTCGCTTACCATAAGATAACTGACAGTCAAAGTTCCAAGAATCAGTTGACAATTTTTGTACGTTCTGAAACGTCACCATCATCAAGAACCTCTTCTATCGTCCCACTGTTGGACACCCGTCTCTTCAAAGAACGAAAAGAATGTGCCGGCTGGCAAAAGGTCAGATACCTATTCGCCCTATGAACATATCCTAGAATCAAAGTCATTACATTCTTGGAGAAAAGATTTGGTTAGAATGAAAGACATAAAATATTTCATAATTCAAATTTAGATATAGAAAATCTCATGGAAATAAATTTTAAAATGCCGCTGGCAAAACTGCATGACTGAAATAATGAACTTGTCCCAGGTGTAACAAAAACAAATAGAAATAGTGATTGTGCGTTTACTATTACTTTCCATTGATTAAAGGATTAGCATATATTTAACATTTCAATTAAAATAATCTACATCTTAGATGCAAATCTTGTTTATCTTCCTTATGTTTGTAAGCATATTAGCAATAAAATAGTAGGCGTACGCAATGAATAAGTAATGAGAGCTATTAATTTTTTTCACATGATTACCGGTTGTCGAATTGACGTGTAATGCAAATCGGTATTTATAAATAATTTATTATCAACCGCGTTGATTCCTAATTTGGTTTTAAGTATTCGACGTTTCGATTGCTAACTTGTTTTTTATAAGCTCCTTTGAAGTCAATGTATTTAATGATAATCTAAAGGAGCAATGCTTCAAGGTTCTTACTGCAAAAGTTTCTCACCGTCTAGTCTATGCAAATTCTTTAAGCAAATTCAACTTGAGATTGTTTACATAGTATTACGAGTGTACACATGCCCAATATAACCTTGCTAACTTAATATTTCATACCAACGTAATTCACGAAATTGTCATCAAAATACCGTTTGTAAGATTTATTGTAAATATTACACGACCAATTGTTTACAACGTAGCTTTAATAAAAGTTTCATTACAAGTCAAGTTTCTTATAAACACTGTATCTAGGCGTTGTGGTGACCACTCAGTACCAGGCAGTCTGAATGCTCGTTTGCTACTTCATACCCATAAAGAAGTTTCAACCGCAGACGGTGTTACTTGTAATAAATTATCGCTCATACATTATCGCGTTAGTAACACAAACGTACGCAGTTGCCCCACGCCGTTTGCGGCGTAAAAAATGTACACGCCATTTTGGATTTTATATCAGGGTAATGAAACGTAAAATGGCATACATAAAATTGATGGATGCCTCAAATTTGTTGCCGTTCGTACAATGAAACAATAATAATCCGCAGCTATATATGGCAGCGCCAAATTGGTTAACACATAAATGGGGACCGACATACATTCAAAAGTGACTGTGTTTGGCTCATGTTTGTTGTGTTTACTTAAGCTTTGTTGTTTGCTTTAACACTTTCAGTTACTAGTAATTATTAAAATTATTAATAATTTAGCAGCGTTTTAAAATAATTTTCATTATTTTCTTAACCTAAAGAAGCTATTACTATAAGAAAGTCTGTTAGAAATATGTTTTAAAATCAGACAACGCAAGGGCATTGCTTGTTTAGAGAGTTCAAAATCATTGTTTCATATTGAATCAACGTTAAATAAATTTACTTGGGTTAATTTCGATTTACTATGGTTCAGAAAACTAAAAGACCAATATAGAAAACATATTAAGTATTGTCCCGATAATATCCTTCCGTGGGTCTTGTAGATTAAAAATAATAATAATAATCGACCCATTTGTCATTCCACTCTTGGAATATGGGTCTCCTCTCATATTGAGAGGGTCAAGGCCATAGTCTGCCACGCTGGCCAAGTG
>DWME01001397.1:0-25100 GCA_018244795.1 Parelbella ahira ahira
CAAGTGCAGGTTGGCAGACTTCACACATCTTAGATTTTTTTATATAAAGAATTTATAGTACAAAAGGTGCCAACAATTTAAACACATGTAGCAATATGAATCCAACATGCGACCGACGAACACGCGCGTGTCTCTAAGATTACGCTGCAAATTGAATTTCCACTTCACTTAGGAGGTGGAAACAAGATAAAATATTTTCATTTCGGTACAAAATGGTTATCGATTGGGCGAGGAGGGTGGAACGTAGGCGCTAACGGGAACGATGCTAATATGGGAGACGTGTCATCTGTTGTTTTCAGATGTTAAATCTATTAAGAGCAGTCATTCAACTCTGTAGTGATCGTAGAGTCCATGGTACAGTCCAATGAAAACTAGATTCACACCAAAGACACAAAGAAAAATCACACAATTCCAATTCAGTTCAGTCTACAAGTTAGTAAAATCAATTTTATAGACTAATATAAATTATAATAGGGGGTTACAAGTCTTCGGAACCAGCATTCATATGTATATGATGAGAGTGTAATGTATGAAATGAGTACGAATGTGGAAGAAGCACAGTATGTCTGTGAGTATAGGGATATTTGGCATTGGGTAGGTACTCTCTGCTTACGACTCGTAAGCGACTTAGCGTGACGACATAATAATAATCGATTTCATGATTCAACTCGTAAAATAGAACAAGTGTTTATAGTTTGCGAAGAATCTGAGCCTGACAGTGACTCCTTAGCGTGAAAAAAATTTCTATTTAGATAAAAGGGGTTGTTCTCAACGTGTACACAACAATTTTAGCGATACGACGCGTGGAACTGTTCTGATATCCAATTAAACGTGGATTTATTTCTAGCGGCATCGCAATCGTTTAAATAGAAGTAACGTTTAACTGTAAACTATAAATCTGCGATGACATTAACGTTCTAATAATTCTTGGAGGATTTTGCAGTTTGCTTCGACTAGGTTTTAGGATAACCGTGTACTATTGTTACTAATGTAAAAATTACAAACTCATCGAGTTGTTCTGAAAATTTCAATGGCACTTCGCGACTGTTAGATTCTTCGATGGTAGTTCATACTCTATAACTTCTCAGTGTGCTGTATTGTAGGTACACTCAAAAAAGATATCATCATGTGCCAGTGTCCTATTAGTTGAATATTTTGGCATTCGGAAACATAATAATAATAAGTTCGCTTATCCCAAAAAGTGAGGCGATTAGAAGTGAGATGTGAGTTAGTATACCGCATAGTGGAAATCGTTAAATGCCTCACGTTCACTTTATCGAGGAAGATGCAATGGAGAGCCAGGAATATCTTAAACTCTTTATCGACAATGCAGAGTATCTAAATCTGTTGCCACTAATCTAAGTTGTGTCGACTTGGCGACTATATTGACTACTACGAAAGTCTAATTAAAGAACACCATCAAGAAAAATATGAAGAAGCAATGTGAAAAGCTTTCGAATACAAACTCAAAGCCATCGAGTGTTTGCACGAATCAATCAAGACAAAGATCAAAAGCCAGTCAGAACACAGCGAAAGCAAATTATCACCTATTGACGGTAAGCTTGCAACACACTAAGGGAACCTTGAACATCGTAAAAAGATATTGACTTAACAAAAGTTGATGTCACAGAATACGTAACACACAAAGCTCACAGTGTGTTTTTTAAGAGCTCACGATATAAATGGAAAGACTTTAATAACACGATTGCGAAGAATTTTTGGGACCGTTATACCTGGCGCTGCAGGAGGTGCCAAATAAAAAGTGCTGCACATTATTGGGTCTACGCCATGGCCTCTCGTGGTGACAATAAAACCAACATCTGCACGTACGAACTAAGAAGGTAGCAAGCGTGTACTCATTAGAGCTAACTGACGGACTCGGAGAAGAGACGGATTGGTGTCGACAACTAAACAGCCCGACACAAACGAGAAATCGGATACCTTCGTCGATATCAGATTTCCCGGAAATGTCACACCAGAGCGTTGTTATAGTACTGGATTGTAGAAATTAACTGGTTGGATTACAGCGAGGTCTTTTGTCATGACCAATTGAAGTATAACTTGGTACTTATATTGATATATCTATATATGTAGAAGATGGAATATTTAATGACCATTCTCCGTCGTAATTGCGTATAGACGAGTGTATATAAAACATTTCCATAAAATGACAATAGCGTACGATAAAGATGCAATGACTAAAGGGCCGATTGATCAACAAGATGGATGCAATTATCAAGATTTATTGGCAAATTTCTATGATTCATACATTTCAAATAGGTTAGAGCTCTCTTAACACAAGAATGCAATACGTCATTTTCCAGGAATTCATTGTAACTAAATGGGACTGAGATTGGCTCTAGGGCAAATTAAACTTAGGGTAAAACTAATTAATCTTTTGGAAATCCTTAGTAGAGATTATAAGAATACACTTTCCGACTGACATAAGCAAATACCTAACTTTATGGCAAATGTGTGTGTATATATACGTATGTAAAATCCGAGCAAGTCTTTGATAGAACATTTTATTCCTAACAATTTTTAGGACAGGCACATGTTATAAAAAAAACCCAGAAGAATCAAATAATATAGATTTAATGTTTCTATAGCTGAATAAATATTTCTTTGAACGTGTATCATCTATGGGTTTGTTCGTGACAGCGACAGAGTTATTTTTTGCAGTGCACGATGATGGAGCATTTGTGCGTGAACCGGGTTGTTGTAAAAAGCCTACAAAGTGGTGCGTCAATCAGTGTCTTGTCATGGTGGGAAATATTTCGAAATTGATTATAGTCTCGTTCACAGATTTACATAGAATTATTTGCACCTATTAATCTAAAATCATCGGACTAAAATATTTAAAGTCCACCTCGATTTAGAAATTTTAGAACGTTACAATTACAAGAAATCCGTTACAATAACAAAACTGTGAGCATATTAGATTTTTTTGTGTACCGTTGTACACGTTAGAATACTTTTTATTTTCGGGTATCGATCCAACATCCAACATGTGTTAAACATATTATAACTTTACAACTTCTTTTAACGTAAGGCATCCACAATTTTCAAATATCAAGCTGTCAGTCTTAATTTATAAGGCTTTATGACCCTATTGATTTACAACATTAGCAACTTGATAATGGATTTCAACAAGTCACCTGTCGCCAAGATTACCCACTGCTAGGCCCACTACGCGTGTTTGATGCAACACAACGAATGTAACATATTGTATAACACACGAAATCGCTTGCTCCGAGCACGTTGTACATTCCTTATCGCTAATTGTTCGGCCTTTCTGTCGCTAATAGCGACACAATCTCAGTGTGAAAAACGTTCCAATCATGTTCTTGCGTAGAAACATATTTGTGACATATTTGGAGTTCGATTAATATTTCCAGTTGGAGTTTGGAGTTGTGCCCGGGCTATGACAGTGGTTTCTGCACTATTCCGTGAGATGTGGAATATAGCAGGTGAAATGTCCGAGTACTACACTTCTCTGCCCAGTCTTTCAGGGACATACAAGTGTGATGTTATGGAGTTCAAAACTTTAGTTCTATATAATTATATACAAGCCATGAACTTCAGTAATTGGTTAACAACAAGAAGACTTTATACACTAGTTTCTACTGGACCATAAGCTTTGCTGTTCCAATCATTTTATTTTCTTACATATACACATATATTTATGTAATTGGCCTGTTGGGTCTAGAAATGAATAAAACTGACAATCAGGCTTGATAGTTCATGTTTTGTTTCAGCCGAAGACAAATAGCTGTATGACGAGTCTGAAAACTCTGTACATTTAGAAATATACATACATAAAAAAGTTTATCAGCTATCTAGTCACCAACAAGCAGACTGTCTAGTTTGGAATTTTATTGCCATGTGCAAATATGCCAAAAATATTATCAATACAGATATATTTTGACACATTTTTGTTATTTTGCGAAAAGGTATCCTTTCACGAAGAAATAACTTAAATATTATCTTTAATTGTATGTCTAATAGTATTGTACCACATGTGTTTCATTTCTCACACTCTTCATAAATTTTAAAAGCACAATTATAATTAAGCAATAATGCAACTGGAGGCAAGAACTTGGCACACATAGTATAGGACACCTTACAGCTAGGTAGAGTGACGATATTCACAAAGTGGCTGGTAGTGTTTGGATGTGAAGAGCTGAAGGTGGAGCTCAGTGGCTTGACATTGGAAAGACCTATGTCTAGCATTAGACAGGAGTAAGCTAATGATGAAGACGATGAATGCAACTTTTTCTGTGTTATATCTCATTTTAGAGATGAAACCACTTTTCTAACACTTGTGATTCTATGATTCACTACCCTTTTATACACTAGCACTGCTTTCAGACTTCATATTCACATAATCTTTTTAGATTATGAAGTCTGAAAGCAGTGGATTCTTTGCTAAAGAGTTGCAAGTCAATATGCTCCAGTAAAATGTGCCTAATAATTACATCTCTATTGCACATGTGCACCCCTCAACTCCTTCCCCAATTGCCTTTTATTTTAACACAAAATTGGTTAACATGATCAATATATAAAAAATCTGCATATTATTTTTTTGTATCAGCCTATTTGAATTAAATTTGGATTTATACAATTTACTCATTTGCAATAGAACCTAAATTAGATTTAATCCTTTTACATCTTTAATTTAAATCTTTAAATACATAAATCATATATTTAGTTCCAAACTATAAGACTCACTTAAATGGCACTTAATTCAGCTGTGTCACCATTCAAACAGGCAATATTGATTTAATTGGTAGAAATGATTTATATTTGTATTTCCAGTTAAATAATTTAGGTTTTTGCATTTTATAAGCAGATAAGATCAAGACATAGCAGCAGAGTCGCGAAATACAAATAGTTGTGATATATATATGCACTTCCAAAGATAACCTCTCTCGTACAAAAATCCAATTAGTGGATTCGTAACTCAATGGAGGTACTGCAAACGCTCATTTTAAGAAAATATATATTCTACTACTCACCTGTAAATCTTGCTAAAGTCATATAAAATGGTAGCGCCCCACTGGACGAGAGCTCACAGATGGGATGAATTGTTGATTCTTCCAGGAAGCTGGCACCGAGGGAACCAACCGGCCACAGCAACCTGCCAGAACTCAATATTACTGCACTGGCAACCAAAACCACTATCACTTATTCATAATATCTAAAAATTCTAGCATCTTCGGTATTTTAACAGACTTTACAAGCCGAAACGTACGCACCAGCTGGCAAAAAACGTGGTATCTAGTACTATGCGCACTATATAAGTAAATATGGGCTGACTGAAGATATTCGATAGTTTAGCTATGTAGGTACCTTCCCTCTATGACAAAGCGTCTCTTCTATCTTCAGTCCGCGTGTTCCGCAGAAAAAACACAACTCGACCACGGCTCACAATCCACTAAAAACGAACATAAAATAAACTGAATTTCACTAAACGCGCACGCGATACCGTGGCCAAAAATGACGACAGAAAATAAATGAAATTGCACACTTTCTTATGTTTCTGGAATTGGTTCACACCGGAAACGAGCATTTTTTAAAACTTGAAACGAAGAACATTCTATATTGTTGATTATTAAAAAATAATTTGAAGATATTTTGCATGACTATGATTTATGATTCAGAAATATAAAGTTACCGTAAATTTTTACTGTAACAAAATTCACAAAACAATAAAAATTCAAAAATCATATAAGACATTAAAAATTGTCAACAGGAAACACTCAATTTTTTTATTTTTGTTTATGGTCAATGACATTTGAAAATCAGATTTTAATTTTACAAATCATGAATATCAACTTCCAATTAGGTATAACAACTTCAGATAAAATATTATTGAAACCATTATGATTCACATGCAAAATTGTTCAAAATTGATAATACCATGAGAATCTGTATTATTGTTGCTTGCGCCTCTGTCTTTTAAAAATATACAATCTTTGACACTTGCGCCAACCATTGACAATGTTGCAACTCGCAGCACCCAAGGGCGAATAGACAAAATTGACAAAAAGAACCATGAGTTACGAATGATTAATTTTAGTCATTAATGTTGCAAAACCGAATTTCGGTTTATTAATTTATTTTTTTAATAAAACTCAGAAAATTACTATCTTTTTAGTTTAGCAGAGTCCTTAAATTAAAAAATGGTGATTATCAATGTCTCTGATATTCGTCAAACTTAATTTAGGTTATGTGCTTCCAAGATTCAGATTCATGTGAAATATTTGATATTTCAGCATGCTTGTCGACAACTATTGTACAGTCCCGCGCGCTGGAAATGTGTAGTGCCAGTGAATATCAAAACAAGCGTGATTTCAATTAGAACAGACCAGGTATATTCAGCTTTTTAAAGATTTGTAATAACTACAAATTTTAAGTTAAACGTAACATAATTTTTAAGTTCTATTTACTCCAAGTTATTTTAAAGCAGATATGTATGACTGTAGTATTATGTAATGTTCTTCATTCACAACTGCCGAATGACCAAGAAACATGCGCTGTTATTATAATAATGCATAAATTGTATGAAATTTAAAGTTGTTTTCCTGAGTAAAAAAATTCATGCATTAATTTTAAAGTTAGATTTTATTGTTTTCGCTAATAAAATTAAGCAACTTAAAGGCTTGCTTTTGGCTGTTTAAATGATATTTAAAAATTAAATATAATATTACTGTCTCGAGACAGCTTATACATCCCAGAAATCTGATAAATGCATTTTTAAATAATGTACATACTTATAAACAAATAATTGTTTTCTGTTTGTTTTCTAATAAGAATATTTATTATATACAAAGATATAAGATGATAGTATTTGTCCATTGTAAACCTATAATTCCTAAAATAATTATGTAAAGATCACACTAAGTCTTGGATAAATTCTGGTTGTAGAACATCTACAACCCATATTACCTGTAATGACAGTATCCATGGAATGTCCATCTTTAAATATGTATTTTGTAAACAATCTAATTACCCACTTGCCTAATGTAAGACAAGATAGTAAAATATTTTTCCCACTGCATGAGTAATACTTTTACGTAATTATAAATTCCAAAGTTTGTCAACCGATAGTTTTAACAGCTTTGATTAGTAATCGGCGAACAACTTGGTATTCCAGATATTTCCTGTGTTATTATTCTCATATACTTAGATCAGCTTAAGTTGTGTTATTTTGTTTAATAGTAATTAAATGGTGGTTATTTAAGTAATTTTAACTCTCAGTACACAGTATTAGAATGCCGCCACTACTCAGCGAGGAAAGGCTTCTTTTCATCCATTATTGCAAACATCAAAGAAGATATAGCCAAGAACAAGGAAATGAAAGAAAACATAAATAAGTTCAGAGAAGAAGCACAGAAATTGGAAAATTCTGAAGCTCTGCAAGCTGCCAGGAGAAAGTTCCACGCTGTTGAATCCGAAGCCTCTAAAGGATCTGAAGTGTTCAAAGAAACCTTTGAGGGCATCAAAGAAAAGGTTGAGCATGTGCTGGAGGAGGCTAGTAAAACAGACATTGCGAAAAAGGCTGGTGAGAAAAAATCTTTATGCTAACTTATTCCAATTCACTGTTTACAGAAAAATTATTGTTATTTTATATTATTTATCTGGGTTTTAATGTGTTGAGGGTGTGAAGAAAGAATTCAAGACTAGCATGAACATGTCTAATTGTCAAGCTATTTAGCTGTCTCCTTGTTAGATGTGATCTCTTCTCCCCAGTTACTACTCTGAGCAACCCTTTGCTGTTTGTCTATAGACAACAATGGGTTTATGTTCTTCAAGGAGCAGAATCGTATTGCATGTTGGTTTAGCGTGTGTCTGGTTTTTTGTGGTAGCTGAATTAGTTTGGTACCTTTATGTATATTAAAACAGGAGCTCCACAGATCACACAGACTTGCACATTCTTCTTTCATATTTATAGATACCAATGAAATGTTTATCATGGTTCATGGTATAAGTTGAGCTGTGTGTGCTTGGGAACAATACATTTAAAGAAATATTTACAAAGTGAAGTGTGTGAAGCTTATTATTTTATTTCTTCATTACAGGCAAAATAACAGGAGACATATCCAAAACGGCTAAAGATGCTGCCGAGAGCTTAGCAGACAAGAGTCAGAAACTTGGTCAGACCTCAGCTTTCAAAACAATATCTCAGGTATTGCCTGCAACTAATTTTATATCCTGCTGCTGGCCACATCACTCATTTGTGATTAGAGTGTAGCATCTCAAAAACACTATCTTTCAGAAAACAGTTCAGAATATTGGAAATCATAATTATTCTATAACTATTATATTATAATATTATATGATGTATAAACTATTCTATGTATAACTACTATGATGTATAATCATAAAATAATTATAATTTGAAACTGTCTGAACTGTTTTCTATAACAGTTTTTTTGAGAAATTCCACTCTAGTCATAAATAAGCCTGTCCTGAAACGTCCTGCCAGGTCAGACTGCTGCCAGTCTGGAGAATACTCTTACCATTTTCACACAATTCAGATTAGTAGAAGAGTATTTAGTTACTGAAATGTCACAAAAGTTGTGATCTTTAATCTGATTGTGATATAAATATACTCGTATCAACTGGCATTTAAAACGTAGAGAATGGGAATGAGTTATAAAAAAAGACAGTAGATTTCTAAAAACTGACATGTTCACAATAGAGCATGTTTAATATATATACATATATTAAATTTATTACATATCAACATTTCTTTCCAGGCTACTGAGGTGGTGAAGAATGAAATAACGCCGCGAGGTCTCGAAGGCCGCGTGTACATGTCTCCTGTGTCCTTACGAAAGAGGGTTGAGGTATGTTGGATCAAAGTTCGTAATTGTCACATTAGGATGCAACAGGCTCTGAATAAAATACTATTTGTGTACAACTAAAACTTTATTTGATTTATAACAAAATCATTTTATTTTGAGTAACTAAGACCCATATTTGTTAGTATAATAAATTTATAAGAGTGTCTAAGAACACATTAAATTATTCAAAAAACTAAAACATTCATGTTGTTTCTGATGGACACAGGTTGCCGCAGACGAACGCACTTTTGCTCCAGACACTGAAACATTGGGTGTGGAGCTGCACAAGGATTCCAAATTCTACCAGCAGTGGGAGAACTTCAAGAATAACAACCAGTACTTCAATAAGGTGATTTTAATATTCTGAGTGGTAAAGTAACATAACAGGGGACTTTTGATATTGTTATACAAAAATAAGTAAATCTTTATTGAATTCAATTATAAGTGTTTGTTACATATCTTTCTATCCCTAAGCAGATGTTTACAGTTCTTGCAGATATATAAGTAGCTAACACAATGTTAGTTTTATAATATAAACTAAGCCTGGTAGTATTAAGTTAATATGCAAATCATAGATCTTAATTAGTTTTCTAGAAAGATATTGTGGTGTGATAAATATTTTTCAAAAAATGTGATAAAACATCTCTGTTTTAAAACCATGAACACTATATGACTTTTCATGAACATATTGGATAATATCTATATCAGGTATATTGTAAAACTAGATGATACATTTCAAACTGCATGATTTAAGAAAATATGTATGCTTCTATTTTAATCATTTTTCCTTGTCATTAAATGTGTGAAGCAATTGTATTCTCTCATTTTTGTAGGTGCTAGATTGGAAGATAAAATATGAGGAATCTGAAAATCCTGTGGTTAGAGCGTCAAGGTTTATGACAGAGAAAGTGGGAAGCTTGTTTGGCAATATTTTCGAAAAGACTGAACTTTCAAAAACGTTGACAGAAATATGCAAAATTGATCCTAACTTTACAGCACAGAAATTCATTGAAGACTGTGCCAACGATATCATACCGAATATTCTCGAAGCTATGGTTAGAGGCGACTTGGAAATATTAAAGGATTGGTGCTATGAAGGTGTCTATAACATCTTGGCCACACCCATCAAACAGTGCAGACAGCTGGGCTACAAACTGGACTCAAAGATCTTAGATATAGAGCAAATCGAACTAGTCATGGGCAAAATGATGGATCAAGGACCCGTCCTGGTGGTAACATTCCAGTCACAGCAAATAATGTGTGTAAGAGATGGAAAAAACAATGTCATCGAAGGCAGCCCTGATAAAGTCATGAGGGTGAATTATGTGTGGGTCCTGTGTCGAGATCCTCAGGAGATGAACCCGAAAGCCGCCTGGAGATTGCTCGAACTGTCAGCAAACAGTGTAGAACAGTTAATATAGTGTATTATTTATACAATAGTTGAATTAAATTGTTGGACTTTAAATGTTTTTGATACTGTCAGCCTCCTTTTCCTTCTGCAAGTGAAAACATGTCAAAAAAAAATGTCAGATGTTGGTCTATTTTTGGTCAGGTGTTGGTTCATTGTTAAAAATGTTTAAAGTAGTGTTATAATTTTTATCCCAATTTCTTTTTATATATTCACCTACTCAATACAATATAAAGGGTATCTAATTAATTACTTTTAAAACTGACTGAATGAACAGTACAAGATATTGCTTTAACTTCAATAGGTCGTTATATGTATTGTTATTGGTTTTGCTCAATATTGAATAATTTTACGTATTTATAGGTTTTAATTATTTTAAATTGTAGGTTCTAAATTACTAAGACGACCAATTTTTTATGATTTTTGGACAAGTTATTAGATTTAAAAAATCAAAATAACGTTTTGATTTCTTTGTATAGTTAAAGTCCCCTAAAATTGGAACTCTAGTCTAAGTTACACCATAACTTACGGCATTGCTAAATTATATTCCCTACGTCATCATTTCTTAAACTAAGATTCGCGACATCTTGGTGGGAGGGGGGCATTGTTATTAATACGGTCGCAATGTGTGAAAAAATTATTACCCTTACAGAAATTATTAAAGGAATTAATTTAACTGTAGTGTTATCAAATTTCATATTACAACAGTATAATAAACTTATAGATTACTTTGCTTAAAATATTTAAAACATTTTTTTAGAGAAGTGGTTCCAAGGCAATTTACTGGACTTTTTGACTTTTTCATGGATAGCGAGACAAATATGGCTGAAAAACAATGCCCTTCGTCTAATCACACTACAAGTTAACTTTCCGAGGGGATTTTTTCGAAATATCCCGATATGAGCGAAATGTAAAAATGTTATTTATGTATACATATAGATAACATACTAGTAAATTGACACATAAATTACGAATTATTTTGTTTCACGAAATCTCATGTAAGTATAGAACTATTTTTAATTTATTGTACTTACCTATATTTAATTTACATCAACGCCTTAAATTTTTACGTTACTGTAAATTGTATCCTAGTTTAGAAATTTTAATTGAATTATACTGTTATTGTTAGAGAAATGTTTTATTTTTACACATTATTTCATTTTGAATGGAGCCAAAAAGGGAGTATAATTTTGGAAAAATGGCCAGTTCTGAAGTTATAACTATGAAAAATTCAGTTAAGCTACAGATAACTCTCCTTCCTATAGCATGGTAGATAGGTTCCTAGAAAATGTCGTGTTATGTGAAACCGTGTTGTATGAGACCCAGAGAGAGACCCATTACTTTAGCGTCTAAAAACATTTATTATTCGAGTTTTTACGGAGTTAATATTTTTCTATCTTATTAAGTCTGAGCACAAAGGTTTTTGCAGTCTTATTGTGTTATAGCGAAACCATGTTATAGCATGCTGTGTTATAGGAGGGTTTCCGCAATTTATGAATCGTGTTATAGCGAAACCGTGTTATAAGATGTCGTGTTATAGGAGGTTTACATGTATTCTTAAAATCCGATTCTTAATGTCTTAAAAAGAAGTTTGACAAAGTTTGTGTAAAGAATTGTTTCTTTTTTTGAAGGAGAGGTACAGTAAGTTATTGGTATAAATGCCCCTTGCGTTTATTACAAGTAATTTAGGTAATCTCGTCCCATTCCATTTTTTATTTTAAACTTGGTTATGTACCACGTAAATAATTAAAATACGTAAATAGTACAGTGGAGACACATTCCCGTTGGCACAGTGTTTCTTCAGTATTACCATTTTGTCGAGTTGTGGAGACTTAAAAATTATTACTTGATAGCTTATGTTTAATTGACTATATCTGTTCATAATAATTTGTGAACAGAGTCAAATTTATGATTCTGTTTTAATATTATTTTAATGATAATTTTAATATGTTGTTAAAATATGGAAGTAAGTTTTTCTCCAAAAATTATCTTAATACAGAAAACTTTAACTAATATCTTAAATCTTTTTAACTGCTCTCCTTCAATCTGCTGTTTCAGTTGGTTGTGTATCGGGACTGTCGGAGGCAGGCAGGGGGTACAATAAAAATCAAATTGAATAAACATCATTTTATTAGAGGCACATTCAACGAGACGTACACAAGCCGTCGCACATATTGTATGTACATCGAGCGGCCGGCGGCTGGTGGCGCTGCGGCGCGACGGCGACACGACGAGATGAATTAACTGTGACTAGGTTACAACGAAATGTAGAACTAAACGGAATGTTGTCCTCTGGGTCGCTTCCGAACTAACACGAGCGTGGTTTATGAAAAACATTTGACAGATAAAACAACTGGTTTTTAACCCTTCTAGGGGTATGTAAAGGTATTTGAATTTAAGGAAAGGCGAATACACGTACCATTGCAGAGTAGGCAGAGACTATGGATTGCCACCTGCTACAGTTCTGACAAGGATGTTTCGTCTCATCTACATACATCAGTCGTTTTATATGCCCGTCTATTAAACCAAACATTAATAATACACAAAATAGCATATAATTACAAACTTCCTGGATCCATGCGTGGCCATGTACAGTTCTAATGGACAAGCAAACCAGTTTCATATTTTCATGCAAATTTTCACAAACCACGTGCAACTAACTTAAAAATTAAAACACAAACGTGATACTCTTTAAGCTAAATTTGTAAAACTTAATCGCCTAGTTATTAAATAATATTCTAAAACGTGCCAAAAATATGATTAATCATTATATAATTATAGTAATATGTATTATTATATTACGCTTAAATGATAAAAAATTACGCCAAAAAAGCTCGATCACATTATCAATAATATATTCGCAGTGTTGCAAGTGTAAATATAGCCTAATGTTACGCTGCGTTCACACCGCGAGAGCAGTTGTAGCACAACTAACAGCAGGTTAATATCGCCTTTGATCGTTACCCGGTTTTGATTTAATCGGTAATTATTTGAAACGATCATGTTGGTTTTATTAACATTGTATGATGAGATGTTAACCTAAGTAAAAAGTATATATATTATACATGTATACCCTATTTATCAGCTGTCTATTTACCATAACACAATAGGCTATGTGTGTTGTTTATAAATATTATTCATAATTAAAGTAGATACCATACTGTTTCTTGTATACAACTGTACTCGATGTGAATCCTCAGGTGGTGTCGTATTGGATACCTGTAAACATACGACGGAATACCCTTTCCAAGCTACCTTCTGTACAATTTGTTCGACTCTAAAGTACAGTACAGGAAAAACAGTAAGGAATACTAAGCAGTCCTTCCTTCACAACCGTACAGCATCCCACGCAGTGGCACCTTTTGTATCCGTTTGACGAAACTATTTAAATATAGAGAAGGGTTAATGAACGTGGACGGATAACGAATAGTTAAAAAAAGAGTTTAAAACTACATATAAGACTTATCTATTTATTTTCCGCCATCAAAGAAAAAACTAGATTTAAAAAACCATGAAGTTTTCCTTGAACATCTGTAATTGATTGGCCAAAGATGACTACTCCTTCTATATTTAAATAGTTCAGTCGTAACAAGCTCATAAACGATTTCTCAACCTACCCATAAGCTAATTAAAATATACAAGATAAGTCGTTCAATAGGTACTTTTTCCTGTCGAATTTTGCTGTGAAATTTTATACTTCTTTCAAAACACAGTCCAGCCCACTGCTGGACAATACAAGCACAATGTCCTGGACTGTGAGTAGTAATTGTAAAAAGCGTAGTATTTTCTAATCTTGTTACAAGATGTTAATAGTTTTACAACAAAATTGACTTCAATAATAATGATTATAGATGCAGTGTATAGAAGAATACACACGAATGTAGGTCGTAACAGACGCAGACGGAGCGATAATATACTGAGCTATAATATATATCTTTGCGGTCCTTGTCTGCGTAATGTCTCGCTATACCGAGATATGTCTTGCTATAATCTGTTCACATATTTTGATGACGTACGAAAAAGATATATATCATAGCTACGTGTGCGGTCACTCGAGCGTCACTATAGAAAATATATCGTAATATGTTCTGTGACCTTTAAACATTTTTGTATTTTTATAGATTCAAGTTACATGTTTAGTTTTACAAAATGCAAATTCCTCAAAAAGTTTGAATATAGATCAGAAACGTGTATATTAGACTACAAATGTAATTCTCCTTTGTACTTCTAATAAAACATTGGTATTGTCGAACAGTAAACACAAGTGGATACAAGAAATTAATTTTAAAAACAAAAATGTTCTATTTTTGTACTTTTGTTAAAATCAATTGTACTCTTTTTAAATATTAAAGTTAAATAAACATTGAGGGTAAAACGTAAGGTTCGAGTAGATAATTAAAAGTTACTTTGTTGGTTTGCAACAATTCTGATCAATTATTGGCCTTTTATTCAGTTACTATGTAAAACAGTAATGCATAGGAGCTTTACGCGATGCACGAAGTTTTAAAGATGTAGTACATAGATTTCAGATTATAAATATGATTATAGGATCGACAAGGGTGTGTACGGACAAAATGTCCTGAATTGACGTGACGTACTCGCAAGCGTCTTTAATTTTTTTTCTACCTGGACGTAGTCCATCGAATGTCTCCTTTGAAATTGTTCTAAAACGTTAGGAAACCATACATCGTTTATATTTCAAAATCAATATTGACATAGAATGCTAAGTAGGGGTACAGCTGTAGACACAAACATACCCCGCGTATAGAATCGACCGTGTAGTAGAATAAGAAGAGCGGAGACACGGTGAGGTCGGCTAGTGCAGCAGCCACTGCAGCAGGCAGGTGTCGGCGCCGCCGGCGGAGACGAGCCGCGCGCCGCCGCGCAGGAAGCGCACGCTCGTCACGTGCGCCGCGTGCCCGCCGAACTGCTGGCACAGCGACTGCCGACACACCGACACCCCTTGTACATTGTTACGTTGCGCTTCTCACCCTACATTCGTCCGCCTACGTGACTGTAGTACCCTATTTTGCCTACATGAGCGTAATACACGCCCACGTTTCACCGGTTATGTTATGTGTCCCAAAACACTTCTTATACTATCTTATATCACGTTATCCTTGTACGGGTACCCAGGGCAAGGTACACTCCCACGGTGCACCGGTTACGTTTATATCCCACTAAAAACTATGTGGTGGTGAAACATATCGAGACTGCGAGGCGCAGTTAGCGATTTCTATTAAAACATCTAAATTAATTAACCCTATAGTACCCTATCCCAAAATCAAACCCAGAACATCAAGAGATAAGCAGTCGCGCTTTGTAATCACTGGTCAATTTTATGTAAACAGCGACTTTTTAAAATACATAACCAACTTTTATGTATTTAATTACTTTCAATAGTAAACGAACATAAATAATTATGTGTGTCATATCTAATGAATACAATAAATCCTATTGAAGTATATTTTAATAGGTACTTCTTTAAATACCCACATATTCACCAAATAAATTATAGACAACAACCCCTTAACGGCGGTAATGTCCAATAGTAGACTAAGAAATAATAAAGCTGATGAGATTTCTCTATAACAATTTACCTTAGGCTGTGTTACAGGGTAAGCGAATAACTTCACTTTTCCGAAGTCGTCTCCGGTGGCCATCAGGCGGTTGTCGTCCGATCTGAAATGTTATATTTAAATATATATTACTAGTTTTATATTCACAATTACATGATTTCCTTCAACTAGGTGGAGTAGCTGGCGAGGGTTGAATAGAAAGAGCTGGAGTTTGGCCTCAGTGACATGCTACCGGATAGGAGTATGGGCAACAGAGCTCAGAAACAAGTTGCCGATGACTCTGATTACGAAGAATAAAAGTCGTTCGAAGCGGGTGGGTGTGTGGGAGCGGTACCTGATGCATGAGTTGATGTCGGTGCCGTCGGCGTTCTCGGGCCAGATGCCGACAGTCTGGTAGGTGAGCGGGCAGGTGTGCGAGGCCCAGACCACGTCGCGCATGGCCACGGGCGACGGCACCTGGCGGCACGTCGTGGCGTTCCCTGCGCATATCATGTAAACTACATATAACATAACTATATACGACATACAATACATATAAATAGGTACTTGATCAGAATGATGAACGTAGACGCAGGTTAGGTCTGTAAGGTTAAATATTTGGCTTTCAGTGCTCTCTGCCTGCCTTTGAGGGAACTTAGCATGTGGATCTATTAATAATATTATTAATAAATAAATTGAGTTCGTCAATGTGTGTCTGATACTCACAAAACAACAATTCATAGTCTCCAGAGTTACTTCGTATGTACTGGCCGTCTTCCGACCAATCCAAATGGGTTATGTAGCTGGAGTGACCCTGGAAAATGTATATGAAATTATTTATTTTTACTATTATATTTACTTATTTTTGCCAAAAATCGAACTCAAAGTTCTTAGCATAAAAGCATTAGCAGTGCCACTATGCATAAATGCTTCTACACTCTATTGGTCTAATTACCTACAAACAGAGTCTAATACATAAAAGACTTTGTAGCATATATAAACATATGTATATATACATACTACACAAAAGCTATAATAAATCGTTATTGATATGTTAATGGTTTAATATACTGTTCCCTTTCATTACTTAATTCTCTGTTATCTCCAAAAACTACCTTGGGTCTGAATTTCCCCTATGAACCGACTTTATCCCTAGAAAATTTCGTAATAAATGAATTTAGCATTCTCAAAACGATGACTATATTATGCAAAATAAAAAATATTAAGTATTTAACTTATAAAATGATATACATACTCACTAACATAATACATAACTCATTATATTACTATTTTTATGTAAATAAAAACCTACATCAATGTATTTAAATTTATTGAACACAAAAACGCTAATAACGACAATGCTAAGTATAGAGAATAGAATAAGATTCCTTGCATAATATTTCTTACAGAACGGTTGCACATAGTTTTAAAAACGTTACATTCTTAAGAAAGCAGGTTCCAATAAAAACTGGCCTGGATGACCAGAGTTAGCAGTCTTAATAGTCATGACAGGGACTGCTGGTGTGATTGTAATTTAGAGCACTTATTTATGTACCAAGCACAATTACTGTCTGGGTGTAAAATTTACATATAGGTAGGTATAATCAGGAATTCATATATTTGTTAAATAGTTGTCTGGTTAGTATGTATAAACATGTGTGTATTGTCCTTTACTTATTGTTAGGTAGAAATGCTGACAAATGTTTGGCAGTGCTGTCAATTACATGACTATAAGTACTTAGTAATCGGTCCATCTTTATGACTAAATTTTCTTTTACTTATGTGTATATAAACATTGACTTTCATGCACAAACAATGTTATTTACAGTAATCTAGAATTTGCCATATATAAAATTTATGAATTTAGCCAACTACTAACAAGTCTCTAAGAGTACTTCTGGAAGGATCGAGAATATTATGTAACTACAAAACTGAAAACAGGAGTAGCTAGCTTACAGAACTGTGTAGTCTGTATTTACAACATTGTACATATAACTTAGAAGGATTAATAAAGCAAGGCTGCTAAGGCTTTGTCTACATGTGTGGCCATCTTAGAACACATTTACGTTTTTCTCCAGATGGATGATCCTACGCCAAACAACGCTAGCCTCACATAGATTAATATATAAATATGTATTACATGCATGGTTGCGTTCTATCTACAATGTATGTTAATCATTTTTACCCTTCTACGCTTTCTCTCCGTACTCTAGTGGCATGAAATGGATTAGTTTATTAGATAAATATATATGTGTATATATGTATAGTTAGTAATATGTCATATTATATAAATTGACAAAACAATGATTACTATTTGTAACTATGTGCAATGGATGAATTCTTTTGCTGTTTTTTTTAGTTTTTCTTTGTAACCACTTAATTTAGATGGATACCTTCAGAGTAAGTTCATCTTAATGGCACAAATTAATGTACTTTTTAACACTAAGTTATTTTATAAGTAAACTGTATTTTAAAAACTGTATATCTAAATTCTCATGATGATTGAAAAACGATATAAATATTCTTTTTGATTTTGTGCAGAATTTTCATTTGTTTATAGTAATGGGATATATTCAAAAAGAAAAAATATTCATTGATAATGAAAAGATTCGTAGATATAATCGTGTGAGAAAAGCGATGAATGTGAAGGTCAGGACTATTATAAATATGAAGTGGGTTTGGAAAGAGAAGGAGACAATAGAAATATTTGGCACTCGATGCTTTCCGTCATGTAGTAAGGGAGCTGGCACGATGATACAATAATTAATAGAGAAAGTATGCGATGTGAGTTGAGGGCGCTCACCAAGCACTTGCCGAGGCGCGAGAAGCGCGTGGGCTGTTCGCCGTCGGCCTCGTAGACGTAGATGAAGTTGTCGCGCGAGCCCAGCGCCAGGCGGCGGCCGTCGGGCGAGAACTGCATGGCCTGGATGGGCTCACAGCCGTCGTGGTGCTGCGCCAGCAGCTCGCGCGAGGCGGGCGCGTACAGCAGCCAGCGGCCCGACACGCAGCCCACGGCCACGGCGCTGCCATCCGGCGCCCAGGCGCAGCTCTGCGCGCGCTCCTGACCACGCCTATCTCATTACTAATCGTTTTAAATACAATTAAACAATAATAATCTTTCATTGACGCCCACTTCTATTTCTGCCTCTAATGTTTCACTACAGATTGCAGAGCACAGCTCATCGCACGATCGACGCTGCTATCCTTTGACACACAGAACGTACCTCCTACATCGAGGTATTTGTACATCTAGAGAAATGTAGTCCCATCAATAGTTCATATGAAAAAGAAACAATCTAACCTCAATATCCTTGCTCCATACAGTAGAGTGGCTCAACCCATCCCACAGCTGGAGCAGCCTGTCCCAGCCCGCCGTCACGAACTGCGGTAGCGTGGGGTGTACTGCCAAGCCCCATAACTCATCCACGTGACCTGAACACAAATTTTTCCTTTCCTGCACTAAACTTATACCTACCATGCAGTTAATACAGAATAAATCGTTGGTCCCATTTTATATCTAAGGCTTCATTATTTTTAATACATGTATATAACATGGTTAGCATGTGTAGAATAGATAATGGAGAGGAGAGTACCGAGCACGGCAGGCGAGAAGCCCAACTGCAGGTCGCCGTGCAGGATGCAGTTGCGCGTGGTGCCGATGTACAGCTGGCTGCCGCGCCCCTCCGCCACCACGCGCACGCCGCCGTAGTGGCCCTCAATCTGCCACCCACCCGACAATTCAATTAAAATAAGAATAATTCAGAGGCTTTGAGCATTTAACGGTAAAAAGGAAATGTCACTTACCACATTCTCGACGCCGGTGGCATTCATCTCAGCATCGAACATGACCACGCGCCCGTCCTTCCCGCCGCCCGTCACTATCCCGCCGTCCTTTAGACAGCACAAGGAGAACACGGAGCCCTCGTGCACACCTCGCACCAACTTCTGGATGGTGTTGGTCCCCCGACCCCATATAATGATACTGCCATTTGAATCACCCGAAAGGACATCACCTGGAAAGTTGAATTTAGTTGCTAAGGAATTTGGTTTATAGTTCTGGTCATTAAATATCGTTCTAGCTGGAATAGTATGTCTGATGATGATTTAAATCTGAAGTTCACTGGTGAAAAGTAGTAAATGCAATATTGTTGGTTTCCTCTGATTGTGAGTCAGCGCTGAGGAGAGGGCGTGAGAGCCTCATTAAATGAGACTAATAAGTGATGATTAGATGAGATAATATTAGCTCTACTACCTTTTATTGTTGTCAATGGCAATTATTTACTTATATGCCAATGAAGATAATGAGTTAATTATTAATTATATTAGAGACTTGTTCACTCACCACTGTGGTTGAAGGCCAGGCACGTGACATACTTGGGCTTGTCACGCGTTTCGAATACGCCAAGCCGCTTGTAGAGCACGCTACTGGAGTCCAGCGTCCAGAAGGCGATGTGCCCCTTGCCGCACGTCACCAGCTGGTTGCGCTCCAGCGGATGGAACTCCGCCGCCACCACCGTGTCCACCGAACACTGCAACAGCAGCACCAGTCATTTAGTCCGTGACACCTTGGTATCACTCAAAAAATATATAAACGAGCCCATCATTTCGAGAGAAATGAAAATTGAGAAATGAAAAGGGAGTAATACCTTGGTTTCGGCGAGGCAGTGTCCGCGGTCGGAGCGCTGCCACTCCCACACGGAGAGCACGCGGTCGGGCCCGTCGTCCACGCAGGCCAGCAGCGCGCCGCCGTCAGCGCGCGAGAAGCTGAGGCAGGCCGCCGCGCGCTCCACGCTGCCCGCGCCCACCACGGCCAGCGTGGCCAGCGACACGGAGTTCCACACGCGCACGTGCGCGCGCGCCTCCACGCGGTCGTGCCCCGCGCACTGCCCGCTCGCCACCACCAGCTTGTTGGGGTGCACGGCCAGGCACTTCACGTCGTCCGTGTGCCCCGTGTAGTGTCGCTGGCACTGCTCCTCCACGTTGAACAGCACTACCACCGCCGCCACGAAGTACACGATCTCGCCTGTCGGCAGAAGGTACAGGTTGCTGCGGCAGTCCTTGCCCCTGGAATTCGAAAAAAGATTCGATGTTAATAACTTTGTAATGAAGTCAGTGTGATTTAGTGGATATTTTGGAGCTTCTGAGTCGTCTCAAATATCGCCTGCCGCAAGCATATAGTAAATAATATAACGATAGGTACTTGTAATTCTACCAATTCTATCAGAACAATACACCTAAAATAGTTATACATAAAAGTTGTTGTCATAGTATAACGAAAAAAGAGCCCTCGCCAACCATAAACGCTAGTGTAAACCGGTTTAGAAGTAACGTAACAAGACTCGCTGGCATATTTCCATTCATATACAATCTTTTTGTACTAGCTCAACCTGCGGTCAGATGGATTACACACGTGGTCACTCAAGCGTGATTGACCTTGTGGATGCACCGCAACATGTACACGTGACTGGATGCTGTTTCTGTGGTCCAGATTTCGCAGCAAAAATATCTGGCTTCATTAATTATACTATATTAGCACTACTTCATATATAACAATCTTATTTACATACATGTACACACACGCGCGTATAAACACACACATTTCGAAATAAATACTTTTGGAAATGTACAAGAGTCAGACATTTCTTCGGGCGAAAGTATACAGCAGTAGAACAATAATAATCAACATCAACCCATCCACTGTTTCACTGTGGACACGGATCAAAAATGGAGAGCCCCTGATGCTGTAGTAAACATAGTGCAAGACTGGTTTAAGCTGAATCAAGAATTAGCACGGACTAGAATAGGAGTGACGTATCAGGTGGGATCAGTGAATGTTGACGTATGTAAATCGGTTACAGGTAGAATGACTGAAACTATTATAAATTGTAGAGACATTTCATGTATTCCTGTCTTTTTGTTTGAGTGTTGTAATCGGTATGTGGAAGCGGGATTCTTGTTACAGCGACGATTAGGTAATGACTATTTTTAATTTATTTTACCCTTCGGTTTCACGCCCAAAAGATTTCAAGAAATTGTTCAACATTTTAAAAAATGTATTTCATCTGGCATTCTGACAACATATGTGCATTAGACGCCATCTATTTCACTGTTGGAATACAACATCATGATCATCATCATGTTACTTCATATTATTTGCCAACCATACACTTCAAGATGAAAATGGAAGTAAAATATTTGCATACAGAAGTGGGAGAATGTAATTATTACTATTATTTATCCACTATATTATTTCCATAATTATATTATGTAGTACATTCATCAATGTTAAATTAAACGGTCAGGACCATTATAGTCATATATTTGGGTGACATTGTCACTATCACCATTTAAAGGGTAACTGTGCCATTACAATGAGTCACCGGTCATCAGTCGAATTACACAGATGGTCAGTCAAGCGCGACGTGACCTTGAATTACGTGCCGTTTTAGTAGCGGCCGTTCGTTCCGTTTTTGTATACTTACTTAAGTGTTTGTTATCGAAACGAATTCAGAACAAAAGGTGCGTACGATGGAAGGAAATGACGATTTTTCAATAGATTTAATTTTTTTATACGTTGGAAAAACGGCACGTCTGGACACAACGACAACAACCAATAGACGTTTCTGATAAAAATAAATAGACGCTTTTGATAAAAGTCTATCGTTCGTTGACGTTTGTAAATTTGCAATAGAATGAAGTATTGTATAAATGGATAAATGACGCAACTATAAATTATTCATAGACCCTAGTGTAGTCTTTTGTGAAAAATACGTCTATTAAAGTATTTGTACATAGTATTAATGAAATTTATTGAATTTTATTTATCAAATAAAATGGAATTGATTAGGCATATACAGTTTGTTTACACTGAAGTAACCAAAGAAGCTCGATTATTATACTAAAGCAACATTTTTGTAGTAAAATATTATATTGAAGTAGTAGAGGCATTAGATATAAACGAAATATAAATGAAATGCACAAGTAGTAAAGAGAATGTTGAATGCACGCAGCTCTGTAAATAAGAAGAGACATTTGGCACTCGGAGCTATTTGCCTACTCTCTATGGGACCTGGCGCCACAATATATTGCAGTAGTATAATGTAAATTTGTGAAATCACATGTGCTTGAAAAATGTGCGGAAAAACCTATAATAATCTATTGCGTTTTCCCTAACCGATATTTTTTAATTTGTCAATTGTTCGTTGAATTTACGAGGTTGCTTTTTGTTCAGCGATTTAGAAGCCAATTGCCTCATAGTTTCCCGGATTGAGGTTAATCAAAATAATCAGCTCCGATAGAGTTGTGTAATTATGTTTGTTTAAATAATGTTGGCTGCCTTGTTGCTCGAGTGGTTGTTAGCGCAATTGCCGATCGGGAGGTACTGGGTTGTAATCCGGGTCGGGTACTATTGAAATTTTCTAATTTTATGGGTGGATTAATATGATTTTATTCATCATATTTGAGTGCCGCCGCTTAGGGGTGGCCTAGGTCTAGCAGTGAACATCAAGAGGCTGACAATGACGATGATGATGAATCATTTAGGGTTCGCATTGCGAGTATCTCTTTTTATACAAAAATAAGTGTGTGTAATATTAAATATCACTTGCTGAAAAGGTGAACGTAAACATTGTGATAACATTGGCACACAGAGATCTCCATAGTAAGTATTTCTAAGTGCGTTATTTCCAACTGCAAAGGATTGAAATAAGTGATAATAGACTGTGAGACTGTGAGTTATTGCAGCGCATGTAAAATTATTATCAAAAAATATTTTATTGTAACCGTATAGCTATTAGCAACTATTACTTTGCCTTAAAAGTCAAAGTGAATTAAGTATAGCACATAAATCTATATTTAAAAAGTCACAGCAAGCCAATCCATTCTGCTCTACCTATAAGATAAGTTTTTGTTATGTGTAGGTGGTAATCGTCGCCGAAACTCAAGACACAATTGGTAAATTGGACAACACTCGAAAATAATTATTGTAACCATCCATCGTTGCAATCTCGTTCTAACCAGCTCTATCTGGTTTACACTAGTTCACGTGTCTCTTTTAAAGCTGAGTGCTTGTAGCCAATTAGTTATGATTGAAAATTTATGTGTATATGTAGGTGAGTGCGTCGTTGGTCAAGTTGTTACAAACGCACCTGCTGCACAAAAGCTTCAAAAGGGTACAATATCCGGATCGGGCAAAAAATTATAAAATTTTCCTAACTTGAATATCCCAGTAATAACACGGAGTTTGGGACGTGGGAGGATGGGACGTAGAACATAACCGGTGGATCGTGAGAGTATACTACACTCCTCTGCCATCAAGAAAATACAAAATTTATAGTCATCGGCAAGTCTCCGCCGCGAGCTTCTTGCAATCGGAGGTAGCTTATAAAGACGGGCCTTGTAACCAAAATAGTCGGGACATTTAAAAGATGAACCTTGCGTTAAGCCGGTGCGGTATGCTTAAAATCAAGGCCATAACATGTAATCGATTCTGGTCATTGTAACTCTAACTATTCTAAAACATAAAAGGCCATTTAATCCACTTAACAATGGTAATTTTCATAGTGACGGGCGCGGCGTTGCGTGCTGTTGTGCTGTCGTGCGTTTGCGAACGTTCATGGAAATACATTCATACCTAATAATTATGGTGTTATCGCTATGGTTGACCTTCCTGTATAATCGATATACCACGTCTGTGATAGCCATATACGTATTATCGATTTCATTAAAAATGTAGTACTGTGGCATGTATAACTTTCAATTGGCTTGCCGGTCACAACAATATGTATATATGTTAATATTTTTATGTTCTGTGTATCATGTGCAATAATTATTATTATATTGTAGGTAATGCTTTCGGTGCATAGTATAATGATAACATTTTTATTTACGATCCCAACCTAGGCATGCCTGTGTTGTAACTGAAAAATATAGGCCAATTTCTAAATACATACATATTTGCCATAAATAATTTTGTACACCTAGGACACATAACAGATACAGGTGTTAATGATACAAAATAAATATTTGTCCTGGTTTGGAATTGAACACTGAATCTTAACACCAGGAACAAATTGTTATTGATAGTCCTAAACCAGCCCATTAAATCATTAACTAATTTGTCTTCCTCCATTTTGATCACAAAATATTTTACTTTTTCGTGAAATTCAGGCATTATTTAAATATAATTTTACTTCCAACAACTTGGAATACAATCTGCCTAAAACAAATCCACGCTAAGTCTTAATCACGTTTTTTACTGTCATCATTGTCGTCGTCGACGCT
>DWME01001398.1:0-25096 GCA_018244795.1 Parelbella ahira ahira
ATTTAATGTGTTTTTCATTCATTATTTTATAAAAATATTAGCATTCACCACTTCTTCTCTATATAAACTATGAGTGTACCAAGTTTCATACTCCTCCGTCCGCGCAATTTTCGTAATAAGGGGTACAAAGTTTTTGCTTCACGTATTAATATAATAATTCCAGTGAACGATTGCTACGCCTTCCCTACACCCTCCCTCCCTTTCTTCATTTAAAAGTCATCAACTATTTCAAACCACCAGTATGTCAATTGGCCTACATTAGTTTTGTAACATATTTATTTAATCTACATTCCAGGTGTTATAGTGGGCACAGCCAATAAGAACCAGTATCAAAATTATGTGGACAAACTTCTGGAACATAAGGAGAATTTGTGTGGTGTAACATTGCAGGGTATAACAGATGGCTCAGTTGATAGTTTTAATGTGTCACTGGAAGAGTTAGATAACGTTTTTAAAGAAGTTTCCGTAAGTTATTTTTCCTTCATGTACTTTAGTTTTTATTTTATTTTTTTGGAATGTGTATGTAAACATACAAAAGATTTTTCAACTTTCTTATAGACTCACTTTTCTGGTCAAACATAAGTCAGACTTCATTTCATTATGTTTACCAATAGATATATTAGTATCGAATCATTGTACATTTTTTTCAGAAATTTAGTCATGTAATGTTATAATTAAAATGATAATTTTTTTTGTTAAATAGGATTCAAAAAGTGTTGTGTCTGTCCGGTTTAGTTAGAAAAGGCTAGTCACATCAAATTATTATGGTCACACTAACAAAAATATGGTCCAATTTAGATAAGAGGATATAGGGATAAAAACACAATTAAAGACATGCATTAGTTGACTGTTTTTGTGTTGTAGAAACATGAAGCAGGTACTAAATAATTCAATCAAGTTTCCTTGAAAGCATGTAACATATCTGTCTTACTTAAATAGTTACCATATTAAACAAATAACAAGAAAATATCTTTAATATGTGAAATAAAAATATTTATTTCAGGCATTGATTCCCAGTGATATGCTGAAGATAATTGAGGGATGTTGGAGTCCTACTGTAGTATTGGCTGCCATTGAACATGGCTGGGATTTATTTGATGGTTCCTATCCATTGAAGTTGACAAAAGAAGGTTATGCACTTCGGTTAAATCTGGACACTTCCTCAAGTGATGCCACACCATATTTTTTAAATTTAAATGATGTAAAGTAAGTGATATGTATGTGCAAATTAATTATGAAATACTTAAAATAATTCTAATATTCAGTTTATTTGATACATGTTATTTCCAAAATAATATTTTACTTAATGAATTTCAGATACAAAGAGGATTTCACACCGATTCTAGCCGGCTGTGAGTGCTTGACCTGCGAGAAGCATACTAGAGCCTACATCCGCCACCTGCTTAATACCAGAGAAATGTTGGCCAATGTACTACTGAGCATGTAAGTATACTTAAATAATTGATTTAATCAGGTCATAAGCAAATATGTCTATGCATATTTATTTAATCACACCATGATGTTAATTAGCCATTAGCATGAGCCCGTGATGGCTGGCTGACATATTATGTATGTACATATGTTGGAGACAGTCATTGGTATGGAAGTTAAACGAGTGTCGTAGGCGTTCACTAGTATAGATGTTGAACGAAACACAGCACGATACCAGAGAGATGGCAGCACCGTCGGGTTGCCGTTAATATTATTTAGCTATTTATTATGTGTGGTCGCGTTTGAGATTATAAGATATGATTAAGTAATATTTGATTCCATATTGGCTTGCCAATGCATTATTCAAGTGGCATATTCATTTTACTCATGATAAATCAAGGAATCATCTTGACTCTAAGTTCATATAAGTCAGTGGAAATATTTAAAACTAATTCTTTGTAAAAAATCTCTTTACACACATGTTTTTTCTAGAAAATATATTCAATTCCTACAAAGTAAAGCAAGATTTATTCTGTGCTTATGGATGTTGCATGAACCATACCATTCTCACTTTTCTTTCTGCTCCTCTCACATCATCAAACTGGTTCTAAGTAACTTTCATTATTCTATTTCAGCCATAATCTTTACCATTTCGACCAGTTCTTCCGCCACACCCGTCGACATATAGCTGAGAAGACTTTTGCTCCATTTAGAGACCATATTGTGAAACAGTGTAATGAACATAAATTGACAATTCCCATCCCGAAGGAAAAATCAAATAAAACCATTGATTTTGATATCCAGAGTAATAAAAAGAAAAGGCTGGAAACAATTACTGTGAATAGCAATAGTGTTGATAAGGTAGTGAATATTTAACACATAGTGTATAATAATATGATATATCTATATAAAGTGCTGTGAACTATGTAGAAATATGGTTAGTGTATTAGTAATTGTTTCTTTCATTTATTATTTGTTAAACTCTAACCACCGCCACCTTCCATATTTTTACTTTTGTAATTAAAGTTATATTCATACTACCTCCTCGGTTCAATCGTTGCAAGAGCCATTTTTGATCAGAACTTCCTGGGTTCGTTTTCTGGGCCAGGTAGTATTAGAATCTTCTAACTTAAATTTTGCAGTAGAAATTTTTAGTAGCAGCTTGGAGTCTGAATTTGTGTCTGACATATGGGAATACTCTGACCCTTTATTCCATGATGAGACAAACTTGGTGAAGCAGTCAAGTATATTACACTACTGCCTACCTCTTGACAGATTATAGGTATGGTGTTATGTTTAAGCATATCAGTAATTATAAAGAAACTTGAAACAAGTACCTTATGAAATTTCATTTTGGCTATTTAAAATAATAATAAATAATTTTTGACCTTTCTATTATTCCATTGTTGGAATTTGGGTCTCCTCTCATAATGAGAGGGTTAAGGCCATACTCTGCTTTACTGGCAGACTATGGCAGTTTGGCTATTTAATTATTATTAATGTAATAAATTGTCTATTTTTAAGTGTTTAAAAGTGGTCTTACATTATGAGTGATATAAGCCAAATGTATATACACAAATACTATATGGATTTATCTAGCATATTCAGTTTTAACATGTACCATAGCTGTGCATAGCACTCATAATTGTGCAGAAAGTCTCAAAGATAGCTTATCACTTTGTTTCTAACAATAGTATTATTTTAAAGATAAAAAATTTAGTGAATGTTGTTGTATTTTATTAACAAAGCAATGTAACATTGTGTAAAGTACATCACTTACATTGAGTAAGGCATGTTCTCTAATGTTGCAATCTATAGTACAATTTTAATGGTTCCTCATTGCATTAATATTTTAATCGTATTATAATTATTATTACATCATGACTTCCTCGTTGGTTAGAATGATTGCAAGCGCGACTGCCGATCGGTAAGTCCTGAGTTCAAATCTCGGGGTAAGTACTATTGGATTTTTCTAATTTGGAATTTCTAGTAGTGACTCGGGAGTCTAGAGTTGTGCCCGGTGTATGGCAATAGGCTCATCACCTATTCCATAGGACTTAAACGTAACTGGTGACACGTGGGAATGTACTACACTCTTCTCACTCTTCTGCCTACCCCTTCGGGGATTATAGGCGTGAGGTTACTTTTTTTTATTACATCATAACTTCAGGTTTCTCATGGGGTGGACAGAGAGCGCCAAGTGCTAAACAGGCGGCGCGCGACGAGGCCCCGCCCCGCTGCCGGCAGTTAGCCGCGCCGTCTGTGCGTCAACATTCTGCCGGCGTTGCAAGCACTACTTTCAATACAAGTCATATCTATTGGGGCGTTTACTGGCCGATAGAGATCCAGTACTAGTTGTGTGTTCTCTTGTATGGGGATACCACAACCCGATCTTTGAATGATATTTTTCTACCTTCACAAGCCGTGTACCGAGTTATGATCACGTGATAACTTCTCGATCTCGCCACCTCTGACGTCACTTAGGCCACGCCCACTCTCCTGATAATTTCTATCTAATACCGTTTACATCTAATAATAAATTATTAATAATAATGTCATATCGGTCGTGGGACTATTGAATAGTTGATAACATTAAATATCTAACACCTGATGTTCTTCAACATCCATTCCCCTTTTTATTGTTTTTATGACATTATTTTTATGTTGATGGATTGATAACATCATGTGAAACTTTTTAGAAGGGAAAAGAGTGTCATTATAGCAAAAGAAACTCCCTACTCTTCTCAAGCCCGCAGTTTTTAAAATATATTTAGCCTAACAAATAGGCAGACCGCATTTCCATTTCCATTTTCATTGATGGCATTTGTTTTTGTCTGTATGTTTGCTACTCTTTACTTGGCTTCTCTTTTAGGACAAGCCTAATCCTATACCATTCCATAGAAACAATATTGCCAGTATTAAATATGTATTGCCTGTGTAGATTTTCACAACTATTGTACTTCTAACAGTCCCTTATTTTTGACTTAGGGGACATGAATCCGGGCGCGCCACAATGGCGAAAGTTCTTTGTGTCCTTAGCTCTTACTAAAAAATTTTACCAAGCAACCCTATTGCTTTAAAGAATGCTAGTATATTTATTGTGGCGATATTTATCAGTTTCATTTAAGTATGCTATTTTCATGATGGCTGCGTTTGTTTATCAGAGTGTCGCAGCAAAGCAGGGTACGACTGTGTTTTGTCCTTTTGCAAACCTCTACATGCATTGTATTTTAGTATTGTTACAATGTGTTAATACGACATTAAGTAATTGTATTCCAAATTATATACCAAATTAATTAAGTCGCTTATTGTTTGTTACAACCCCTGTGCGAACACTTGATACCTGCGTGCTATATATATTTAGTTATTGCCATGATTAAATATAGTCATTTTCGATACAAATACAGTTATGCTGTTGCTAATAATCTCTTAAAGTGTATTAAATAATCTGTTGATAGATTTTCTGCTGACTGTATGAAACACGTCACTGTGACGCCATCGCGCAGGTGCCAAGTCGTCGCGCACGGGTTATACTAGTGTGTACCTATGAAACTTGTTTCAGTGTGATATGAGTAAGGTATAAAGATCTTTAAAATAATAATAATTACTTATAAATGCATTTTTTTGTTCTGTGATTTTGTACGCTGCTAAGAAATTTAAATATTGACGCGGTTTTGTTCTTAATTTTAAAATAAAAAATTGTATGACCGTATTGTATAAAACCTACAATCGGGTGTTGTGGCACACCCTGGGAAAGGCCTATGTCCAGATCGGTAAGGGCTGATGTGATGATGATGATTATATAAAACGTAAAATAGTTCAATTCCACTAAAAATACCTACAACAATTTTTGGCATAATCATTATTCGTGTTTAATAAATAAAGATAAGTTTTCAACTGTGTTTGTTTAGTTTTGAAAGTACCTATTTCTTCTTCTTCTTAGCGTGTCGATGACAAACACAAACGCGCCGGCTTTAGAGCTGGACTAGGGTTTGTCATCGTGGTGAAAGGATTTGCCGATCAGCTTTGGGATTCGCTGATCGTTGCCTGGGGTGCGCCAGACGTACAATCTCAGTAGGTACGTCGCTCGGGGAGGCTCCTTTCATGCACCCCAGTACCTATTTATTTGGAGTTGTACAACATCCAACTTTTTAAAATCGACGAAACTACAAACGTAATAAGTCTGAGTTAGCTTTAGTAGAAACTGAATATATATTTACGTAACTTAAAAAAAAACATATTTATAATAATCGAAATAGGTACTATTTCGATTATTATAAATGTGTTTTTTTTTTTTAAGTTAGTTTAAGTTAAGTTTTTTTTTTTGTAGTTTCGTCGATTTTAAAAAGTTGGATGTTGTACAACTCCAAATAAACATCAGACTGCAATAAACACACTGCGATCCAGACAATTCCAAAAGGAACGCCTAGGTCTAAAATCTACAAGGGCACTACTTATTCCACGCTGAAATATCTACCAGTAGGCCCGCTGGTGAAAAGTCAATAGGTAAGGCCAACCCAGTGCGTACATAGTTATAAATAAATAAATGAATTTACGTCTTCACATACCTACCCAAACGTTGTAGACTGGTGACGTGTAATCTACGCAATCAATGACAAGTTAACTTGTCATTGCACTTGCATTATCTACATATTTTAATTAATGACACCCAGGGCGATATAGAAAATTGCAAAATTTTGTCATATCGTGTTTAGGTTTACTTACTTTTCTTGGTATTTGGCTTTTAATCACAATTTTAGTATAATTCCAAAAAATTCAACCATGACACAGAATACGTCTAAATTATAGAAGTAAAGTACTTGAAGGTAGGGGAACCAAATAAAACATCAAATAACACATTTTACATAATATTTACTGACGTTATTTACACAATTTTAGTGACCACACATATTGAGCTAGGCGTATTGTATGAAATGTGCATTTAATTGTATTTCACATAATTGAATTACTATACAAATATATGTATAACTTAGGACATTTAAAATATTTGGCAGGATTTTGCTCAACAAAATCACATTTTTCAATATAAAGCATTAATGCGTATATAAACCGAACAACATAGAAAAAAAATGTATTAAATAGCAAGACTAAAATGATCAGTTCATAAATATATTTAAATATATTCATATAGTACTAAATACATAACAACTTTTTATATAATATTCGTAAATCGAAATAAATAATGTGATTACTATCAACACTGAGTTGCATTACATTTAACTACTAGGAAGAGAATGGGACACGTGAGACGTCTATTTGGCATATCGTTTAGTTTCCACTAGAATTGGCACAATAATTACAGCAATTCATAGCCTACATTGTCTAATGAAACGTACGTTTAAAAATCTTTAGAAAAACACTAATAATTTCATTTTAAATAACACTATTAAAATATTTTGTTAAACAATTTAAATATTACAACGAGCGGACGCCGCGTCGCTCGCACGCCACACGCCCGACGGTACCGAGAAACGAATCGTACATTTTCTACATAATTGTATCTCACTATAAGATATGAGCTTCATTTCCATCGAGTATTAGTCGTCGACGATTTTCATTATATTCTCCTTCTACATATAATACAAAAGCATTTGATCCTTAACTAAAAGTGGAATATAAAAATTTTGTATAGTTTATATAAATAATTACAGTTATTTATATAAGCAATTACATTATAATATAATTAAACCTCGTCAGCAGGAGGCCACGCGCGGTCGTCGACCCGAGCGAGGCCTCCCGCTGAGGTTATTCGGATCTCTACACTATTCACAGTCTACTGAAATAAACACACTAATCTTAAGCACATTATGTGATACAGAAGCTAGATCTCAGTTTCACGTACGAAAAGCTCAGTATACAAAAAATATACAGACTGCGCCATATTTAACCGAACAGCCGCCATTTCGGTACGCCGCTTCGGCGTCCTTGTAAAGTTCAAATTTATTACAGCTGCACTGTTTTTTGCCACACGCGTGCACAAATACATGACAATCTTATACATATGTAAAAGAAAACAATCTGATGAGACACTTCTTACGAATTGTTAACGAAGCCGTTCTATATATTTTTCATACATGACGAGAAGGTACGACGACGAACACGAGGAGCGAACGATTCGCAACATTGAGATCCATAGAAGCACCGGCCGCCCCACACTGCGCCACTGCACTCAGTCACACTAATCGAGTATCACATGTCCGCCTCTTTCTTTTCACATCTAACGACATACTAACGTACTTGCTGCCGGCCCGCCCGCTATACGAACTCATTCGTACCGGGGTTGTTGAGAGGTTCTTGGGCCTGGAAAGGAAAAACAGGAGTTATAAAGAGATATTCCACTCAAGGTCGAACTGCTACGTTCTCTACTTGCTGCTACTCATACACATTCCTACACAGGCAAGGGAGTCTCCATGTAACAGAGAGATTCTCCCTGCAAAGTACTATGTCGCTTACATATTACGTACTACAGCAAGGCATGAATTATGATTTGGGTAAATGAGTATTATTGTAAGGTACTGTCTAAAGCGCGGTGAGGCTTCTGTAAATTGGCTACTCATGGATCGAGATCACCCAGTTTAGGGGATCAGTGGCTCACAGGATTACGGTGACGCTTTTGCAAATTTGGCCAATAAATGGTCGACAAGGCCCAATTGGGGGGGGTTTTAGGAGGTCATATCTGTTATTGTTTTCGCATTAGGGTTTGCATCGTTTCAGCCATATTCACTACTTGATAGCTACATTTAATACTGGCTGTCATAACACAAGTTATCTTGATGCTTACTATGTCCTTAACCCTCTCAATATGAGAGGAGACCCATATTCCAACAGTGGAAGGACAAATGGGTCGAATATTATTATTATTTATTACTAGGCCCCAAGAAAAAAAAAGTGCTAACACGCAATGCTTCCATTCATTGAGCAATAAGGGGCAAACGAAATGTTATAATTAGACTGATACGCAACTTACCGAAATGTTTAGAAGGCCTCGCATGTAAACGCATGAAAAACAAATATCTCAACAGTAAATCATCATTCGAAAGACTACACGCATATTTATACATAGGTACTTAGTAGAGATAAAACAAAATATTGCAAATAAGACGAAATACAAAGAAGGTTTTATATACAACAGAGAATCTACACTAACGTTACGACGAATAATCGATTTGGCAACTATGTTTTAATACTGATACGGTAAAAATGTTTATGGCAAAAATTATATGCCATTTTAATTTATTCACTTATAAAGAGAAGGTATATTCAAAGAAAATATTCCCTATAAATCCCCTTACAATAAATAAGTCCTATTAAATATTATAATAACTTACTGAGTACATCGATTTTTAAAATGTCTTAGGCAGACCTTACAGACAATGGTAAATTTAAAGTTATTTACAATACATCGAATTTTCATTTGTTCCAATGCGGTGTTTGTTAGTTTCTTGCAGTACAACAGGTGAAGTGTCATTTACAAAACCGGTTAAAACCGGATTGTCGATTTAAAGTAGTGACATCTATTACGATAAAGGTTTTTGGAGCTGTTACATTTCTTGGCTATGAGTGAGTGACCGACTTATCTAAGGCTGTTCTGTATATTGAGGGTGCACTCCATGGCGGTGAGGGCCCTTACCTCTTCTCCCACCGTGCTGGGGTACAGCTTGCTGCCTGGTGCGTAGCCATTCTGCTCTAGCGCGAACTGGTTCTCAGTGGTCTTGCGGTACACTGGATTATCGAAGTTCATGGAGGTCACGTTGCGGTGGACGTAATGCCGGTACATAACAACGGCGATCTGCAAACGTAATCGGATATCGTAAGACATTTTAGTTGTAAAACTACTAACACAATATAATAAAAGATTAACGTATTAGAATAGACACATCGTAAAATATTGACGTATTAAAATAAAAGCAATATGGAAGATAGGCGTATTAAATTAAAAATGTTGTACAAACATGTCGTACTAAAATAAAAATATTTCAAAAGATAAACATAGGTACCTATTAAAATAAAAATACATGTTGTAAACTTGACGTATTCGAAAACAAAAAAATATTTCCACATATATATACATAGAATTGAGGCATTAAATACAAAAATTACAAAAGAGTGTCGTATTGCAATGAGATATAAGTAGCTAAAGTTTTATTGCTGGAAATTTCACCTAGAAAATTGTAGGAAATAATAAGTTAGTTAACACATAATACTTCTAGTTCACGGCAACAGGAAGAAAGTCTCCTGAAAAGCTAATATTCCTCTCATTCACTATTTAAGTTTCAAAGTTATTAATCGTATAATTTTATATTTAAATTTTTAAAGTTCTAAAGTTCTATTCATGTACAATATACATATAATTATTTTAGTTCAAACTATGTGGATAGTGTGTTCTAAACTGAACGGAGTAGAGTAAGTAGTAAATATACAAAACGCGACCGCACCCAGAATTTAATTTAGCAATCAAGTCATCACTTTTTTCCGGAGGAAAATCCAATTGCGCTGGTGCGCGACCAAGTCATCCTTACAATATACTATAATCTAAAACCTAATACGCCGGCTGGTCACGTTCAATCGGACATTGGAAGTCGACTTTCGCAAGTGGCCTTGATTGGTCACCCTTCGTCAATTGAATATGTCGTGATGAGCATTATTGACAAGTATTACAATCGAATAATTGACTAAACACGTCAGTATAATAAGTGCTAAATTCCATTTGAAATAAGAGAAAAATGAATTCAATATGCCAATCATTGAGAAGAATAGCAATTTACTGTCTTTTTTTATTAAATGGATTACAAATAGAAAAATGTGCGAAAATATACGCAATATAATGGGTGTCATTATTTCGTTGATTATTACAATAATTAATTAGTTCACTTTTAAAATTGTAAACATTGTAAACTTGTAAACATTTTCGTATATCGAATTCAAATTTTAAATGTCAAAATTTAAATTTCGAATCCACAGTTGTTCTTATATGAGAAACGTTCATAAGTTAATTCTTCTCGTTCTAATGAGAGACCCCAGTCAAAAATTGAAACGATTGAGAGATTGATGATAATGATGATGAAGACGATGATGATACAGAATATATATACGAAATTTGCCACATGTATACTATGCTAAAGCGATTCTATTATAGAACTGGCTGTGTAATGTCCTTTAACAATATTGTACAATTCATGAGGTAATCAGAAGACTACTACCTAAATTGTTAGACATGATTGACGTCAATTAGATCGTTATTTATGCAATGAAGCCGATTGATTATCTATCAATTAAATACTTTAAGCGACGTCCGTTTGATGTAGCATTATGTACAGGTGCGTGAAGTTTACAATTTTAAATAATAAATATGTATTTCTTTAATCACTATATCAAGATATTTATCACATTTAGGCGCCCAAACTTAGATAATACAGCTTGAATATTAGGTACTACGAGAATATTAATTTGTAACTATGTAAATTATCATATGTAAAACTGTAAATTTATATTTTTATTTTGGGTTTCTTTTTCTAAAAAACCCAACAACACTTTTACAATACAAATATCTCACGATTACATCAAATTTTGTTGTCAACGAATATATTTTAATAATAGGACTTTTTCCTTCTACATAATTGTCCCAAATTGTACTTATATAAATATGCAAATTGTACTTATATAAATCAAGTCTCGAGGGCAATGTACAGTATACATTAAATCTATAACCAATGTATGTACGTTAGATCTGTAATAAAGATATATAGCACTCGATGCTCTCTGCCTAACCCATAATGCACCTGGTGTGATGCAATAATAATAACAATAATTACATATCCGTGAGAAACCACCAAAAATTATAGCTGCAATTAATGTATTCCATACGAAAAAGAACCTGACGATTGCCGACGACGAGTTGTGAAGAGTTGTGAAGAGTGAAACGAATACAGAATCTGGTAAAGATACAAGAAATTAAAAATAATCCCCAGTATTAAGTCTGCAATGGAAAAATGAAACGGATGAGGCAAAATTATTGGAAACACAATGGGAGCTCATGGGAATAATACGGATTCATTCGTTAGACTTGTATGGCTGCTTTGAGCATTCGCGTAACAGTATACGTATTTAGGTAGGTATATAGCAATATTAATTAATCATTCTCCTCGATTTGTATTCGAACGATTATGGTAAAACCGAAAATCATCAATACGATACGATTTATTAACGATACGAATTAGGTATTATCACGAAAATTTTCACGAAAACCGGTTATTTCCAGTTCTTGAGAGAGAGAATTCCAAAGTTTTATTGACGAATACATTCGATAAGATTCGTTTATAGCACGTTTATTATAATTGAGCGTAAATTAAATTCGAACGCTCACGAAATATTGTCCTTGGCTGTGATATTAAAAAGCAAAATGTTTTTGGACTCACAATTATTACCAATTAAATCATAAATATAGTGATCTACAAACGTACGAAAACAGAAAAGCAATTTAATAAACTTGTCTATTTTTTGTATGAACCTGCGTTAATACCACGCAAGTGACAACCTTGTAAGAGAAAAGAATGGATTTTATTTTGTATATATATATTATTTACTTTATACATTATATTATCACCATCACGGGACTCGGGTCTCGTATCAGAATCAGAACAATGCGGCCATTATCTGCCAAGCTGACCAAGTGCGGGTTGATAGAGTATATTATGCGCTATATTATATACTTAATTTAACATCACCCCTGTAATTCTCGAAGGAGTAGGCAAAGCAGTGCAGTACACCTCTATATTTCACTAGTTACGTTTATGTCTCATTATTGAATAGTATTTACTAGATCCTATTAATCTTAAGAGCTGAATATCGAGTTACGTGGAGTGCTATTGGAGAGGCTTATGTCCAGCAGTGGACGAGATAATGATGAATGATAATGAACCTATTAATAGACCATTTATTTGATATTTATATTCTTAAGAATTAATTGTAGGACTCACCAAAGCTGCTAGTATGATTATTCCAGAGATCGAAGCTACAACGATGCCTGCAACGACGCCGGCGTCACGGCCGTTGCTTGAGATTCCAGTACTTGTTTTCGGCGTTTCGGGAACACCTGAAGATAACACGCAAATTGTATTAGAATAAAGACAAAATTACATTTTCTGTTGCGACATTCTTTGATCACATCGTCTTATTATGTTATTACTTATTCGAATAAACGGCAATGAAAATGGATACACTAAAAAGTAGAAATCGACGGATTTTTTTAAATACCTTACTCAAATAAATGGCAAGGCAAATAGATACACTGAAATGTACAGATTTACGGATTTTTTAAAAATATATTGCTCGAATAAATGGCAAAGATAATAAATACACTAAAAGGTATAGATTTGCTGGTATTTTTAAATACACTGATATAATACTCGTGATCAAAGAACATGAGAATTTCCAAAAAAAAACAAAAACAACGTTACTTAAAGCGACTTGTAAAACCTCCACCACGGTTACATCGGTTAAACACAGTGAAGAAAGACACGGTAAATATATTACGAAGCATGAAAGCTTAGAATTATACAGTCTAACGCAACAGAGCAAATGTATAGACGAGTATTAACCGTGACAAAATGATGTGGTTATTGACGTTCGATTAGGAGAATAGTTACGTTTTTCATGGGTTTTCTGATACAGAAGTTATTAATAATTACAATAATGTAAGAGAAACTGCTGTTAGTGAATAATGTTCAGTGTGACCGTACCAACTGAATCTCGATTCTATTTACAGCTGCCGTCAATGAGACGTGCCAAGTCAAACTGGATGCAGACTTAACTGACACAGCTTAATCTATTTGGAGTCGACAGTATGAATACTTGTCCCCACGACCGAATGTTCAATATCGTGAATGTATCACATTATATACAATATGAAAAGGAGGAAACAATAGGGCCGGAAGAGGGCAGAGACATAAGCGGAATGCAAATGTTAAACAACAACACGGTTTTGAGAACGGATAGCTTTGAAAAACCCCATTCATTAGATGATAGTGAATGAAAATAATTCCTGTTGACATATAGTTAGTCATATTGTTACG
Source organism: Parelbella ahira ahira (assembly GCA_018244795.1). Classification (NCBI taxonomy): domain Eukaryota; kingdom Metazoa; phylum Arthropoda; class Insecta; order Lepidoptera; family Hesperiidae; genus Parelbella; species Parelbella ahira. The sequence goes on from DWME01001398.1 coordinate 13,524, forward strand.
ATTGCAGATGGTGATTTGCGATTTCAGCTTATTTAAATAGTTCTGAATAATTATGTGTATTTTATAAATTAGTATTCACAAGCATTTACATTAAATACTTCCGTTGTCAGTTTAATATTAGAGCGTCATTAGTAAACTCATTCCATATGACTAGTATTCCAAAAAAAGTAACAAAATAATATTGATGAATTTCAATATGTGTACAATGAAAACACTTATGAGTTAGTAAACAAGATTCATGAATTCAGTAAAATCTGTGTGTCTCTCAATATACCGTGTAAAATTACATTTTGAAAATGAATTATTGTAATGTAAAAGTTGTAAGATACATTACCATAAACGATACCGTTTTGGCTTGGGTCGGACAAGTAAACTCTCAGTTCATCGTTCAACAAGCTATAATGAGATTCTTGGATTGGCTTCTCGGTCGCATCCGGTATCCTGTCTAACGCGACATCTTTCTCGAAAAGATCAATGAAAATTTGTTTATGTTTGGCCAAATTTTCTTGGTCGCTCTCCCAGTAAGCTTTCATTGGTTCAGCTCCTGGATCGACGGTGGGTGACAAATCGTCGACTTCTTCCGGTGCGTCTGTTGTATCTATGTTCTTCACTATCGACCGTCCCAACTTTAAGAGAAGGCTTAGCCCTTCTCTTGGTAAATTAACCATATGTGTTTATAGATTCCTTTAATCATTCACTTTCAAAACGTCAAGTCATCAGATTGCTATAAGATGTTTGGCATGCCCTGCAAATCAGTCAATGATGCTCTAATTGAAGACACACAGATATTGTTCAACGTGTTTCATGAACGATGATGTTAGTAAGCGATTATGACTGTTACTGATTCCTATTTTTCGCCCAAATATTATATGTTATGAGTTACTAGATATTATCTTATCTTTGCTGATAAATGATTTGAAATTCCACCTAATTAGTATAGTATCACGATTTGTAAATTTGTAGCACGAAGCAAAGCTTCATTTTGAATTAACTTGCTATAATTCATGCACAAAACGAAAGTTAAATATATTTTTCAATGCTGACACTCATGCTACAAATTTATGCCACAACCGAAACGATTTAGAAATACAGGACAGGAGAATGGGTAAAACAAAATCGCACGAGGTTACCAAAATACTCACTGGTTACAGTTTTTTCCTTTGGTACTACTATTGGTATGTCTGAACCGATAGCTGATTTATGCACCTCCTCATCGGGTGTTCCTGTATCTGTATATTATAAAATATCCTTGTGAACTGATGTTCTCGTTGATTGCAATCCAATGGCATTTAAAAACGTAAACATATAAATAAACAGCACACAATGTTTCAAGTTTTGGTTATGTAGGAACTACGATCGCCGTGCGACACGTGTGCACGCGGTAACTGCACGGAGTGAAATGACAACGGGCGGTTCAGCCGGGCTAGGTACACGCGCCACACTGTAGGCGCGCTCTTCGCCAATTGAGTGCCCTGGCTCCCTCGACCGTTACCGACCCGTCAATTTAACTGCGCGATCCGGCTTGCAGTAGCATTTCATAAACTCTTCGCTATCTACATTTAAACGTCTTTGCGGTTGACGAAAACGAAACAACAGAAAAAGTATATATTCCATGACGTGTAAAAAAATATGGTTTAAAATGTAAAATAAATATACAATGCAATTTGCATTATGCAAATATAATTGTTTTTGTTAAATTTAATGAGTGATAACGACTTGTTGTGACGTATTATGAATTGTAATTTATTTCTCATCGTATGATATAGTTACAAAAACTACACAGCTGTACTGTTTTCCGATTACATCAAGTCGAGGTCACAACTATTTGACACTGCGGGTGGGGAGCCGGATCGCGCGGCGGTTGACTAACAAAAGGTGGCGTGATGTGGTGACGTCACGTCACCTTACTACTAAATCGAGTCTTATTGGAGGAGCGGCGGGAGGCAGCGTATCACCACCATTTCTATGTTTTCCGTAAAAAAAATGAGTACTCATGCACTCAGCGGGTACACGTCAATTGAGAACAATATAAAAGCATTTTTCTAATAAACACGTCATAATACTTTTGACACGTCGGTGGATTACATATTTGTTAATATTTATAATATGTTGACCTGTGCAGCAAATTACATAAAAAAAAACAAACATTGACGTAACACTCTCTAACAGGGTCAAACAATAAATACGAGTAGGCAACATTAGCAGACGCCGATTGACGCGATTGTATAAGCAATAATAATTACACCAACTGTGATTTCACTATCAGCAATACTACACTCGTAGTACAGAAATTCCGCTGATAACCGTTTCGAAGACGATGAGTAATGTACACATAGTAGTCGTGTATTGAATTAATAAAAACATAATCACGTGTGGGTGTGACAAAGTGTAGGCAATTCAGTAGGTATATAGTTGGTACCTATAGTACGAACATGACGAATTCCTTGTAGCGTTGATTAAAAAATATCGTACGATATTACGTCATCCTATGACGCGGCGTTGTGTGCGACGCGTCGGACAAGCGTGAGTTATATTTTTAATATTCATCCTATCTCAGTTCAGCCTTCACTGCATTTAAACGTATGTTTTTGCAACTATTTTTATACTTGCTGATTGGATAGTCAGCAGTCTCGGAAACCGTGTATAAGGGTGACGGATATAGAAGTGAGATAGTTCTGAATACATGCAGATATTTCGGACTCGGTGCTTTCTGTCTGCCCCTTAAACGATCTGGCGTGACGATATAATAAATTTGTTAATGTTCAATGATACATTTTATACGTTTTAAACCAACCGATTAGTAGGTAATAATATAATAACAATTTTTTACGAAGGAATCGGAATTTTCCCGCCTAAATTTGTAGTACGTTCGTCTTATCAATCAATTATATCTTATCCATTAAACTCGTAGTTTCTTTACTATAAAATCACTAAAGCATACATCAATTATTATAAGCGCGTGATGGATATTAAAATAAATATTTGACCTCCATTATCTGGTAATTAGTTAAATTATTTTTAGAGCTGTCGTCCAGACGATAACACGTGATGTTTATAAATAAATATTGTTCATAATCATTATCCATTCACAGAATGGGTTTAAAATACGGACTTGAAAATAAACAATAATAAAACTATCTAAATAAGTATACTTACGTTCTCACCTTTTAAACTCGCTCATTGAATTAAAATATCGACGTAAACATATTAATTGATACATTCGGCAAAGTAGATTTAAGTAACGATATGACACATGTCATTCTTACCACGCAGGAAAAATTTCACGGATACCTATGTACCCCCAAACATGATAATATGAATACTTACTATTAATATATAAATGCATCTCCATGTTCATTTAATTATTATACATGTCAAATCTGTACGTTTAGAACTTCTCAAATCACCCAATTCCATAATTCCAGTTTAAAAATAGGCAGGACATTAATATAAAAAAATATATATACGTCGTACTATACTACCGAAAGTAGACTTAACTTGCTATAACTTTTTATTTGTTGTTCTCTGTAACTTGGTAACAAAATTTCGCTCCGATCTCTGCTTAGCAACAACTTAAGTTTTGTAAAATCTGTAGACATATATGTACCTATGTAAAAATACTGCAGCTCGGACAGGAATTTCTTCTCAGAATCGCTTCGTTTTCGTTTTACGCTGCGGTGCAGTGAATGTAAGCGCGCGATGTCCGATTCCAAAAGAATTAAACATGAATTAAAATCGATTCATTGTTCAATTTTAAATTTACACTAATAGCTTTTAACGATCATCACCATTAAGTTGGCAAGTCATTAATACTATAGTCACTAGAAAGTAGATGACTAACGAATTTATCGTAACTACCGAAATCTTTACAAGTTACATTATTAAAGAAACTTCTAGTAGGTATCTTTGTTGTGTATTTATTTGTGGTCAAATTAAATGTTGTGACTTATGAAAAATTTTTAACTGATGTAGATATTTATGATATAGTTTAATCGTATATATTACAATAATTATGAATATTTTAAACTTACTATAACGAAGTAAGTGGTTTTAACGAATTTACAACACATACCATTAATTATTTTAATATTTAACACCTTTTGTATTTTATATGACTTCAACATTGTATGCATATATAAATATATATGTATGTATATATGCTCCCATATAGAAGCAAAAATCTTTTTTCACAAGCCTCAACAGAAAATAAACGAGACCAATATTAAGCCTTTGTAAACATACCTTGTAAACAAACCTTCCTAAATTAGCTAAAGTGTGTATACGATCAGCCATATAAGTATATGTGAGAAGAACATTCAGGTCCGCGGTCAACAACAGCTCACGACTTTGGAAACTTTAATATTTTTCTTTGTCGCCGCAAAAATTCCATTACATAGGTACGCAGCCAAACAAGCGAGGATCCATCAAAATTATCAACAACAGAGTTTTCCTAACAACACTCTTTTATTATGCTAGTGTTAACATTTGCTAATAAGTGACAAAAAAACAAACATGTTTATGGAGGTAGGTATACATATTTGCATACGAAATTCAAAACTACGCAGTAACTTAGATAGTAATTGGAGTACTCTATTGTACAGTGTTCGATTATCACACAGAAATAAAAATCGAAATGGAAATATTTGAGCACAAATATTTGTTCTGTGTTGAGTGCAAAAAATAGTTCAAAATATATTTAGATGTAAGCTAAACTTGACCCAAATGACTCATAGCAGTGATACAACGCTTACATGGTTTAAACGAACACGTTTGAGACACGAGAATAATCATGAAATCATCAGATAAAACACCTCATAACGCCCAAACAATATAGTTACATATTTGACAGAGATCTAAACTTTGTGCCACTGCTAGAAACTTCTACCAGAAAATTTAAGTTCGAAAAATCCAATTGAACCCAACCCGTGAATGAAAATCAGGACCTGACGATCAGTACTCGCCCTAGCAACCAGTTTACTAACACTCGACTATTTTTAATATTAAAATATTCAATTTCAATTGAAACCCCGTTGTTTTGGCACCGAGCCTCACTACCGCGAAATATCTACCTGGTGTAAGTACCTGGAAACAGGTAGGTATAGCATTGCTTGTTGCTAGGTGACATATGAAACTCGCAAACGAAATCTTATAGTTTTAATCTTAGTACATTTCGCCGAATACTAGTTTTTATTCATCCGTAAGCGAAAAGTTGACTGGTAGAGAATGCCACCAGGCATTAAGTTCGCCTTTTGTTAAACTTACTTAGTTTTTAGGTGTTAAAACAAAGAATAAATAAAATACAATTCGTTGGTCGTGTGGTTACAAGCGCGACTGCCGATCGAGAGGTCCCAGGTTCAAGCCCCAGCTCGGGTACTATTGGATCTTTCTAATTTAGAATTTCTAGTACTGACGCGGAGTCTATATGTGCCTGGTGTATGGGACCTATCCCATGGTACATAGATGTAATTGGTGGAACGTGGGAGTGTGCTACACTCCTCTGCCTACCCCTACGGGAATTATAGGCGTGACGTTACGTTAAAACACAAATGAAACTATTGCGAAATAGAATGAATCATACACAATTTATAGCCAAATTTTTTTTAAATTTTAATCTAAGTCCACAGAAGGGACCCGCCTCTATGAGCACAGTATTAATTGACGTATGGAGACGATTGTTACACTCACTGGGCAGTGAATAAGTCAATCGATGAAAATTAATGTATTTTAATTGAACCCGCTCAATTGAAGTTGTTTACCGAGGAGGGCCCCATAGCAAATTGGCTCACGAAATATGCTATTTTGGTTACGAACTATATGCGGTAATCGGAATCTAAGACAAGATGATTTTAAAGAGTTATTTTCATATTTGTCTTTTGATTCCTATCGAGGGTAAATATTTGTACAATGAGCGCGAGTATTTGTTGTGTCACATCTAGATATTTAGAAATTTAAATACGTAATTTATCAGTTGTTTGTCTACCATACATAAAACTGGATCTATCTATCCTGTTTGAGATCAGATCAGATGTGTTTTCATATGACATTAGCATCATTACGGATATATGTACCTAAGTATTATATGTTTAGCAAATTTAACTTCTCTTTCACATTACAAAACGCAGAGTCATCAATACCTCTGTTTAAATAATCGGTGTACTTGTACCTATCATCAATAATGCCGAGGAATTTATGAAGGATTTTTATATATTCATTAGTTAAGCAAACGCGGAACTCTAAACAACAGAACGAACGTGATTTTATTTTGAATAGACAATTGAGGTTAATTCGTAAATTATACAACATTTTGTAATATATTTGTAACTTGCAGAACTTAACTTGGCACCTCCTTTTGACATAGTAGCGAGATACTGACGCGTCAAAGGCAATAGTAGGTATAAGTCAGATGGCGTTAGTGGAAGCGCAGATCTCGCAAGTGATAAGTTGATTACTGCGTGTTGGACATTGGAATGTTTACAATACATTCATACCAAGGTCTGCACAGACAGAGGAACTAGTGATCTCCTCGGCCGGAAGATTCACATTTTAATGCCGTTATTATTATTCTCGTGGGCGCTTTGTTTGAACGGCGAAATAATCGTTACAGAGCACAATAATATAAAAAATGAGTAAGCGAATCTATTAAAATATTGTTACTTATACTTTTCTATTATTTATACTCCTTACCATTAATATTTATATTATTATACATACTCTCTTTCTCTTTACTTATCTATACCTACTTACATATTACAAACGCGTTCGGCGCCTGTCACGCCGCCTATTCCATATGACCTCAATTATCAATACAAAATCGTAAGACGTTTAGTCATTTTAAAAAAGGCAAAATTAGACTACAATTTATGATGTTAAGTATCAATCAGAACGAACAAAATTAAGCAGAACTTGACCTTAAAAGACGACCTGCAAATTACTGATATTTCCAGAAATGACAACAGACGATTGTCTACCTATTTGTAAGATTAACAACACAACACACAATAGATTTTCTTATGTAAGGACTTATGCATTTCATTTTCAGCTCAAACTCCATCTATCTATCTGTATAAAGGCTATAAACCTTATCAATATCAGTGAAGTATAGAGATAATTGGAACTCGTTTTGATAAAATTTACACGCCCAAATCTCAAATGTTAGCAGATTCTGATAAAGTTGAATATCCAAATTTTACTTCAGACGTTTAATTGAAAAAGGTTACAAACAGACACAATTACTTTTACACTGACAATATTAATACAGATACCTACTAAAAATAAACATAACGTAAATCACGTAAACCTATAACAACTATAATAACGTAAAACTATATTTCCACGAAAGATTAGGCAAATTAGTTGTAGTACCTACACTACCACAATTCATTAGCTATGTTATGTGTCCCACTATGGTATAGGGGATGACACAATTGCCAAACAACGTTACTACTGAGAATTTCACGTTAGAAAAATCCTATTTAATTTTGACCGAACCGAGAATCGAACCCAGGACCACTTATTCAGTAGTCGAACTTGCAACCACTAAAACGAAGCAGTCAATAATATTACTACAGATAAAAACGATACCACAGATATAAACCATAAATATAACCTGTCTATGTGACATGTTGACCCGGTTTAGTTACGTCATGTATTTGACAGTTTAGCGCGCTCACAATTGTCTGACGACATTGATTAAACGAAGCTTATGAGATATGCTGAATTATACTACGTTGGCAGATTTTCAAGGTTTCGCGGTCGTCTTCCTGTTATTCCACGTACCTACGTATATGTTCCATTAGCTATCAAATTGTTATTATTATTTCGTCACATTAGCCGCGTTAAGGGGTAGGCAAAGACCGCAGTGGTAAAAATTATTATCTTTATAGACCTATGTGCTTCTTCTACGTTTGTCGGTCTCTTCATATATACACACATTTAAATGCCTATCAAAGTCTACTTAAGTTTTTTCCAATGTCTCTACTTTAATAGCCAAAAAACATACCTAGTTCCTTATTATTTAAAATTAATTTTTAACGTACCTATTCACAATACCTTACACGTAAGTTGTTTGTTACTTACATAAGTTTTAAGATAAAAAATTCTGCTTTTAAATTATTCTAAAATATGATAATAAAGATTTACAACACAACATATTAGTAGTTATGTAATAAATTCGATTGTTTTACAAGGATATTTTATTTTAATATTGTTGTTTAGGTACATATCTATCTACTTTTATAATTTGATACTAATTTATTTACATACATAATTATCTTTACGCCTGACGGGTACTCAGAGAGCATGGAGTGTCAATTATCTCTATCCTAACAGACCCGGCGTGCTTCTTCCACATTCATCACTTTCGTCATGCATGCTGTTTCCGAACCATTCTAACTTTAATTTGACGTAACTGTCAATTGCACAAAACGTGTCAAGCGGACTTGTTATTGTTGTGTATGTATAAGACCTTCATGTAGGTAGGGACAAAATATTTTTTTAAACATTTGACGTCTGACGCTTCTTGTTAAATAAATGCATACCGTGATCGTCTGTCTTTGATTTCATACACTACAGTTATTAATAAAACTTACCCTTTCTGTAACTGTTCAAATTACCTAAGAGAGAAAAAGACAAAACATAGTAACTACAGCGCAGGAATGTTTTGGAAGTTCGTTCAGATCCGAATACGGATCCGAAGATTTTATACCCAATTTATCGAAGACGGATTATTAGGTAGATGTATTAGGTATGTTGTATTGTTAAGGATAAATCCAAATATTTAATAGAAATACCTAAAAAATCAGTGTGTAAACCTAATCCTCAGGCTAGGTGGAGTGAAGATATGTACCTACATAGGTATATGCAAAGTGGCTGACAGCGGTTGGATGCGAAGAACTGAAGGTCGAGCTCAGTGGCCTGCTATTGGAGAGGCCTATGTCCAACTGTGGGCGGGAGTAGGCTGATGATGGCGATGATAATGAAAAAAATAGTGTATTTTATCATTCAGATATACATACATAGGTATGCTAGGTATTTTAATACAGCAATAGAAAAATATTCAGTGTCTAAATTTTAATTTAGTTTTAAATTAGTTCTATTAATTATTAATTCAAGTATTTTAAATTAATTCATGCTTATTCTATTCCTTCAGTGAATAGGAATAAGTTTATCACCTTACCGTACCTTAGACTCTGTCAATAGAAGGATCATTACGACGTACACTAATACACTATTTTTTTGACTAGAATAACATAAGTTAAACACGTTTTAAATTTCAGAAATAATTATGAATTTTTTGATATATACCATCAGCAGTCAGAGTAGTCGGAGAGAAAATGTCCTTAAACATGAAATACGTGTTAGAACCCCATAAATTTACGATGTCACAGAAGCATATAAGTATAATGAAACGACCTTGTAATTGTCAGCAACTTTCTTATTTTTCCTCTGTGAGATACGAGTCTCCTATCAGAGAGAGAGCGTTGCTACACTGGATAAGTGCGGCTTGGCAGACTTCACATGACTTTTCTTTGTAAATTCTGTGGTGTGCAGGTTTACTCGGAATGTTTTCTTTCACGATATGAACCCAGGACCCCCAGATTAAGAGTGTGAATTCTAGACCGCTAGTCCATCTAGCTTAATAGTTGTGTGTATATACCTACGAGAATAAGTGTGTAAGATTTCTCGCAAATTAGTGTAGACATCATTATCTTTTGCCCCTACCTAGACATTAATTAATACTACTTACAAAGTCTTAAGATCGTGCAGTGGTTACCTAATCCCATTATACAACACCTCGTTAATTATTCTACACGATTCATTATTGTTCAGCAAATGTTTTTGATGGATGGTAGATATAAAATAATTATATGCAATACAAACCTGACGTATTTTTATATTACACAAGGATATTTGGTACTTTGTGCTCTATGCCTTCCACGTAAACGACATGTCGTAACTATATAATAATAACTTCATTCTAGACAGATTTAATGATGTAGGTATCATCGTTAAAATGCAGATTTTGGATAGTAAAAAGAAGTTAATTACTTTTCAAAATTTTATAGCTCGTGTAAGAGAATTATATATTTTATGACGCATATTAAAATATATTAAATGTTTAATTATCTTTCCGTCGTCATTCTATGTTTTTCTATGCTTTAATTGAACATAGTTTTGTGTATGTATTGCCGAAGTATTTGTATCTTTATTACGAATGTCCTAAGAGTGAAATTTGAATATACTATAAGCGTAGCGATACGCAATCGCTGAATTATTATCATTCTAGGTCTAAGATTACGGAAATGTCTCGAATAAATAGTAATTGATACTTAGAATACGTACAAATTTTAAATTATCATTATAATCTTTCATAGGCTATAAAATGGCTTTCAATGGCTATAAAAACAGAATATACTAATAATATTTCTTGCTAAATTGTGGTGTGTTATCATTACTTATATACATATGTATTTTCACGTTTATATTGTTGCTCTAATGTTTGATATCCCTGTCGCAAATTTTCACTTTATAGTATGGTGTGATCGCTACAGAATGACAATAGATATTAAGACCAAACATTGTAAAAGTATCTCCAGGCACGTGTTTCCCAAAACGATGCCTACCCGCTGCTCAGGCGACTTGTACGGACAGAGTGTACTACAATCCCACGTTTCGTCAGTTCCGTTTACTTCCTATAAATAATAGGTGGCGAGCCTACGGCCCTGTACCGGGCACAGATCCAGATTCCGAGCAACTACTAGCTTGTCCAACGGGCAGGAGGTATTTCCAGATATCAATCTCGTCTCTAGTTAATTATACGAATATAATGGACAGTGTAAAAGAAACTTTAATTTGATTCATTGGAGCGTGATAAGGATTATATCAGTTTTTTTTATAGATAGTTAGATTTATTTAATGGAAAATACCTACTTCTGAATTATATGTTAAAAATCATAGAATTGTATAGATTTTATTTGTTTGCAAAAATTACGTGAGTAATGTTATATCTATTTTTAAAACCTACCTGTTACCCGCGACTTCGTCTGCGTGGTTTATGACATTAACCATAAGATTTTATGTACAAGGAAAAAAACGTAAAACATCGAAGGAAGAAATATAAACTAATCTTTAAAAAATCGCTAACAGTTGTCGTCTCTTAAATATCTTTCTTTAAGGAAAATATCGTAATAATATTTTGAGGTAAAAACCAAGTAGGTATGTAAGAAGTCAAACTAAAAAAAATTAATATACATATAGGTACTTCGAAAGCCTTTAAAAAATCGCTAATAGTTCTTGTCTTTTAAATGTTTATCCTTAAGGAAAATATCGTAATAATATTTTTGAGATAAAAACCAAGTGTGTAAGAAGTGAAACTAAAAAAATTTAATATATCAAAATCTATTCAGCAGTTTATGCACGAGATTGGTAAAATCGGACATGTGTACAATTTTATTTATATAGTAGATAAAATATATAAATGTATGTAACATCACGCCCGTAATCCCCGAAGGGGTAGGCAGAGGAGTGTAATACACTCCCACGTTTCACCAGTTACGTTTAGGTCCCATGGAATA
>DWME01001399.1:0-25091 GCA_018244795.1 Parelbella ahira ahira
TTTATTGGTAGTTTCATTTTGACGTGCAAAAAGTGTTCTATTGAACCAATTTTGAATAAATGACATTTGAATTTGAATTTTGAATTTGAATTTGAAGTGCTTACTGAAAAGCACGTAAGTTTTTCCAAATCCCCCATAACTTCAGGTAATGAAGTCTTATCATTGAAAAAGTGGTTGAAGGGTTTTATGATAGGAACAATGCATGTAAGTGCTCAAATTATACGATAAGAGTAAAGTCGAAGGACGCGAAGTTTAACTAGTGCTACATGTGTATCTAACGTTCACAGCGTTCTAAGAATACGCGCGACCGCAGTGAACCGGTTATATTGCCGGCCAACTGCAAATTAAACATTGTGCTCTGTGCACGCTTCGTGTGGCGTGTCTCGTGCTCGCCTCCTCATTACCATTAGATGTTCGCAAGCCCGGGATTGCAGTATTTACCACTTTTAAAAATTAAAAGACATTGCACTAACCCTATAACGATGGTAATATCTTTGAATAACCCTCACACGGCCACCTGGTCTCGTACGGAGCAGTTTGTATTACAATGGTCATTATCTTTCCGTACAAAAACTGGGCATCAGACAAAGCGAAATGAGTGGTAGAAATAATTGGTATCCAATTTAAGACATGATATCTTCATTAATTTTAATTTACACAAACTTTATTAGACTATAATGGATGGATGAAGCATATTTTTCTTGTCAATTTAGTAAGCTATCGCGGCAGATATGAATGATTCCTATCTGTATCACAATGTACAGAGACCGCGACGGAAACTGTCGCGGCACCCAATAGCTCAGAGACTAAGGGCAATGCAAAATATACCTTATTCCGAAGTATTAGACTGTACAGCGCTGAACCACGCAACGGCCACAATGATTGGACTTTCAACTACATATATTTCGGAGCAGTGGATGACGCAGTTGAGGTGAATGATTATGCATCTTATACCGATGACAATAGAGAGTACGGCATCTGCAGCGATAAGTTTGCTGTAGCTACGTGTGAACTATTAGGCAAGGCCAGCGTCGAACCAGCGAGGCAAGGTTAAGGTGAACAATAAAAACTTGTGCATAAAAATAAACAAGTACAGATTGCAAGCGACAGTGCATGTCTACACGTTCCCAAACGCGGGGATCCCCAGCAAGGGGCAAATTACGTCTCCGGTGAACCTTACACCGCGCGTTCGTGTCGCCGAATGAATACCTCTATTTATAAACATGTAACAAAAACAAATGCTAATAGAAGTTGAAATAAGGAGTGTCAATAAATATCTAAGGATCACTAATTCCCTGACTTCAAAAACTCTCTCGAGGACTCTTAATTCGAACGGCTCAAAAGTTATTTATGCTATGCAGAAATATTGGGGGTATGTTTTGGAATCGCGACCTTTATAAGTGTCGATTCCATTCTTCACAATAATATTTCTCAACGAGGTGACCCAAAGGTAGTGAGGCTTAACATATAATCGGACCCGTACAGTAACATGACAAAATCTCTATAACTTATTAAAGGTTCGAAAAAATTGTGATAGTACACGAGATGCGTTTGATTTTATTTTATGATACGTCTAGGATTGGATTTCCAACATTATGGTGTTTAAAAAATATTTGATCTGCATGAACGTTATTTGTATTACGTATTAAGTATACCTTCATGCAACTGACCTAAATGTAGTTATTGTATATCTGTTATCAAATTGGCTTATTACTTATTTTTCGCTCCTTATTCCACTTATCAGTACTTATACATTTGTTTTTTTATGCCGTTATGGCTTCAACGAGTGCAATGGTTTACATTCTATTTTCACTGAAATGATAACGAATATACCGAAGGAAGACAGAAGTTCGTAATTCAAGTTTTTCTTAAGTAAATAAGGAAGTAATTTCAGATGGAGTTAATTAACGGCGAGGTGTTTGGTAAAGTTTCTTAACGGCCCCGAGTTCTGTGAAGCGATACTCATCATCACAGCTTTTTTGGCGAACGTTGGGAACATCTTAAAAGTCACATTGTCGCTGTGTTTTTATTACATTGAGGTTTTCAATGACAAGGTCGCCGTTGAGCCATTTGTGAGCCTCGAATGAATAAAAAACAATCGCAATAAAATCAACTCGGTTCCACGGCGGAGATGAAATACTATGCTGTTTATCTACGACCTTTGTTTTTTAATAAGAATCACTCATCGTTGACTACAAGTGGTTTGTGATGTTAAATGATACAATAAAGATAGGTGAGCCACATCGCTCACTCGATACGTTCCAGTAGTGTTTCAAAATGTAGACGATGCAATTTTATAGTGGTCATAATTTCTTCAGTGCCAACGTTATATAAGTTCGCAAGATTTATTGCATCGCAGAAAAACTTGTTATGGACGTGGTGAATTGTAAGGCAAATGAGTGATCCGCGGTGAATTAATGATGCTAATGAGTCAGCAAGATAATCAGGTGCATATCGGCGTTGCTCGCAGTGACCCTGCCTCGGATTCATTATATGCGCTAAGTCTGCTTCACGCCAGTCTTGTGACTTCTTGTTTAAACAATACTTACGACATAAATATATTCAATGGGTTGGCCTCGTTCGTGAAATGCTTACAATCTCTAGAGATATAATTACATACTCGATATGGAGCAGATCGACTATAACTATTTGTAAGGTGGTAACAGTTATACACATGTATTTATATGTCTGTACACCGGATTCGTGCTAACACATATTTACGTATGAATGCAAATGGTGAAGTAACACAATACATTTATGACTGAAACATGTTTATCTCTATATATAGTAGTATAGTTGACGCTGTCGTGTAAGACTTTAGCCGCTCGGAAGAGTTAGTTAACAATCCATGCATATCTACGAGAATAGTTTCAATAGTTTTGCTGCAAAACGATTTATTGGCGGCGTGTGCTGTTCCACGTGCCCCGGACGTGATAAATAAATGTATGAGCGCGCAGATGAGATGCAGCCGACAAATGGTCAAGTCACGACGCTACATTTTTACAATCGTATTCAACATCATTACTACATAATATTTCTAACTGAAACTCACCTGAATTTTCCCTCAGCATGATTCTCCCATTTTATAATAGACGGGCAGTGATTTGGGTCCAGTAACAGGTTCCTTAAAAATTCTGGGACTGACACGCTTCTCGGCCGTTTGAAAGTTTTCCTTCCGCTGCCCTTAGGCCTACCCGGCGGCCTTTTGGCCATTTTTCTTTTTTCCTCCTCGTCTCCAGACTTACTTCCATCACTGCCGTAAGCGCATTCTGGAGAAGCCGTCTCTGATAAACGAAAGTCCTCAGCATCGTCACTGGAATCGCAAGCCTGCGGAAGAAGGCTCATATCATTCGGCTTGTAGTCTGTGTATATTCGGTTCTTGTGCTCCAACGAGTCTAAGTCTAACATTGTCTGCGCCGACTCATGATGCTGATATGGGTCACTCTCTCCATATCTGAACACTGATGTAGGTCTGATCATCTCCTCACTTAATCGAATTTGAAGTTTCTCGAAAACTATATCACCTAGTCTTCTGGAAGCCAGCGGATCCACGCTGGGATGCGACATTCTCTGAACAAATTCCTCCCTCCTCATCCCTCGTAGATCCAAGCCAGGTACTTTAAAGTTGTAGATGGGTACATCGCATTCGCCGAAGCCGTGAGCGAGCGCACAATCGTGGATCCATGTCATGGTGTCGTCCTCGTTCCACTCTATCACGGTCTTCGTATATCTCCAATCCTCGCGAGGATACTCCCTCGCTACGAGATTATGATAGACGTTACCAGCGTCGATTTCCGTTTCGGCGTAGACGTCGAAATTATTGTAATAGTTCCCGTATATGTAGGAAGCGTTGCCCTTTTTGAAAACTTGGAAGGTTTCGAGGCGCGCGGGCGCCGTGGGCGTAGAGGGTAGGTACATATCGCACATGTTCGTGTGATCGTAAGGGCGCGCGTAGTCGAGCATAGCGACGTGCGACACGGCCAGAGGTTCGCGGCGGAATGGGCGGCAGGCGACGCGCTCGCCTTATGAATACTACCGATATGCACAACAACTGCGAGCTCTCTGTTTGTTTACAAGCCGCGTGCCGCGCGGCGTATCGTAGTAGACCCAATGTATACCTAAATTGTAGTGTGCCGTTTGTTTGTGTAACACCACCCTAGTACATAAGTCATAAATAGTGAGCCGATAAGGGACTTTTCTCAAATTGTCGCTACAATAACGAGTTCTCCTGTTTTTGTCGACCAATTTGCGACAGTTTATATGTAAATAGTCGCACGTGTGTTCTGAAATTGTGTTTTGCTGCTAACCAATTTGTTAAAACTGCTCTGTTAAGGTTACGATAAGCTTTATCCGTTTTACTATAGAACAGACTATACTCGAATGAAAAATAAACATACGTATTTACACGGTTGTTGGCATAAGAGTAGCGAAACATTTAGAATTTCCACCTGCTACGGTCCTGTTAAACTTCTTTCGCTTTGTTCGGCATGCATTAACTTAGTCCTTGGTTACTGAACGTCAGCAGAGCGGGGGGGGGGATTCGATTTACACCAAAAATAAATATTTGTGTGATGAACACAGGTATTTTTTTGGATGAGTGTAAAAAATATACATATAAGTTTACTAGTGTGTACTAAGTTTACTCGTGT
Source organism: Parelbella ahira ahira (assembly GCA_018244795.1). Taxonomy (NCBI): domain Eukaryota; kingdom Metazoa; phylum Arthropoda; class Insecta; order Lepidoptera; family Hesperiidae; genus Parelbella; species Parelbella ahira. The sequence goes on from DWME01001399.1 coordinate 4,650, forward strand.
ACTAAGTAGGTAGTTTATTATGCCTATGGTAACCAAATAAACTCTCTTGATGCTTACTTTGGAATCAGATAGCGGTGTATGGAGATGTGCCAAATATATAATTACATTTATTTATTCATTAACCTCATCACACATGCACGTCTATTGAACAAACTTGACTAGGCTTTCTTTTGATGTATCTCCGATTTGATTCGAGTATACCTCTACTGACTCTACCATTTACTCTCGCCTTATAAATCTGTTTCGTTAATCTACTGCCGTTCATTATATATATGGCCAAACCTTCCAAGTATCCCATTCGTAACCCTGCTCCCTTCTTCTTGTCTGACATCGTTCTCTTATTACGTCACGGCTAATTTGATCAGCTACTCACATGACACATAGGTACATACTTCTTAGTTCTCTCATTTCAACCGCACAAATTTTACTTACATTACGTCTTTGTCATAGCCAACATTTACTACCATACATTAGTGATGGAACACGCACTCTAGTGCAAAAAAGGACCAAAAACAATAACTTAATTAAATAGACATATTTGGAATATGTTTAGATTTTATACAGCCAAATATGTCCAGTGAGAACAATATATTGGCTCTTAGTAGATTAAGAAAACCTCCGTACCACACATCTATCTATCTATACATATAAAAGAAAGTTGTGTTAGTTACTCTATTTATAATTCAAGAACGGTTGAAACGGTTTGGCTGAAAATTGGTGGAGAGAAGCTTAGAACCAGGATACTTTTTATACCTCAATCAATAGTTTTTTTTTGTTATTGCTGATTGAGTTAATTATCTGTTAGTTCCGTAAGATTGTAACAGATGGCGTCGACTGAGTGAGTATCCAATAAATGGCGCTATGTTAAAATTACAAACGTTTCATATAATTAAGCTACAATTTATTTCATGTTACACTAACATAACCGGGCACGTCTTGCTGAGGCTAAAGTATAAGTTTGAAGCGGTTATCAATACGATTGTAATTAATATTCAGTAGAGAAAAGCGATAAAGGTAATGAATAAAATGCAGTGTCACGATTGACGCCGTAATGTCATATTTACTTTTCTGTGAGTGAAAACTATTTCAGGGACGCCACAAGTTAAATTTATATTATAGTAAAGGTTAATCTTTATATACAAAAATCTCGGGTCACTATTTTTCGCTGTTTCGATTTCTAAGAATGATTTATTTTACACGTGTTTATTTACTTACGGTTATTTACGTATGTTATATGTATATACGCTATAGATGTGTTTATTAGACTCGGTAGGCGGCTATACTGTTTGTATCTATCTCATAGAAACATTTTAATGACATTTTTGTGTACTTTCGCGTTAATCCCTGCAAGGTTTGAATTCACAAATGAACCCGGTAGGTGACGTGTGTAGTTAGTGTGTCACCAAATTTAATTTTCTGAACAACTGACAATATTACATAATTTTAAACGGCCCTCTCTATTTTTTTACACAAACGTGGATATGTAAGAAGTAATTATGGAATCTCAAAATTAAAAAGTTTAATTTTTAATTTAAATTAACATAAAAAAAGTGATCGTTTCGAACATATTCACATAGATATCCTGGGTCCAATTAAATACTGCAATGGATATAGGTATATATTAACAATGTTGGACAGTAGCACTAGCTGGCCCCGAAGCGTATCCTTTAAAGGATATAACTGCAGAGAGTGTAGCTGAAATTGTATATAGTGGTTGGATTTCAAGATTCGACTGTCCTGTAAGAATAACGACAGATCAAGGTCGTCAGTTTGAATCGAACCTATTCAATCAGCTAGCTAAAAGAATAAGAATAGCCAGAATAAGGACGACAGCATACCAGCCACAAGCGAACGGTGCAGTTGAAAGATGGCATCGTTCCCTCAAAGCATATCTAATGTGTAGAAGAAACACAGAAAACTGGATGAATGAGTTACCGAGTGTGTTGCTTGGATTACGAGCAAGCCTCAGAGATGATACTCGGGTTAGCGCAACAGAGATAGTGTACGGAGAACCACTCAGACTACTTGGTGATTACTTTCAGATGACAAAGTCAGAAATCCCAAGTGACGAAATGTTTTTACAAGTACTGTGGCAGAAAATTAGAAACATCGTCAATTCCGAGACGTACAGTACGTCAAAAAGAAATTTTCGTACACCCGGAACTTGAAAACTGCTCACGTGTGTTTGTACGTTGCGATAAAGTAGCTAGTCCATTAACTCAACCGTATTGTAGACCATATAAAATTTTGAGTCGAACAGACAAATATTTTAAAATTAAACATGAAGACGCGGAAAGAAACAGTATAGACAGGCTCAAACCCGCGTTTATATTGCAGTCTGCTGACAACGCAAGTGTGCCGAAAAACAAAAGGATCATTGTGAACAATGCGCCCACAGTTACAAGATCTGGACGCATTAGTAAGCCTACCATGAGATTCGCTGCGTAGTCGTCGTTCATAAATTAAATTCTATTGTCTGCAATTTTCAAAAAAAAAAGGCATGTAAGATGGGCAAAGCAGAAAGCAAACAAGAAAAAGAGGAAATAATTATTGCACAGAATAGGGCAGGAATCAGTGCAACGCCTTCAGAAGCAGCCGTGCATTATAACAGCACCATCGAGCTGTGTTCTCTTGCAACCCTAGCGTTGATATTCCTAATTATTGGTTACATACTGTGAAAACGCTGCAAGAATCAGTATGCGATTTTCCTGAGAAGGTCATTGCAATATATGTAGTTCTGCGTTGTCATGAGACAACCAGAGCAACGGCAGAATCCAAGTTGCCAGCAAGTTATAATTTAAAAGTGCAGTACAAACAACTTAAATTGTTTTTGTGTGTTAATTTTTTTGTAACCAGTGTTATTTTTGTAGAAGTATATTCATGTGGGAATGGAACGTTAGAGTGATGTATGGAAAGGAACGTATGTGGTGTGAGCGGGATGACCGAGAGAGAGGGACGGAATACTGAGAAGAACGAACGGAGGGATAACGGTGTGAAGGCAAGGTGAAGACGCAAGAATTGTAAAAAACAGAAATAAAAGGTTTAAAAGTGCACAAAATTATTTTATTTCGATCATACAATCCCACATATATATTTTTTAATTTTACACATTTCTATAGGATCTCACTTCTGGTACGCTATGAAGCGCGCACCTAACGCTTTGACATTAGGTACGTAGGTCAGTAGGTATAGAGGTGCTGTAGAGAATTCATCCGCCTGATGGCACTTCAGGGAACGTTGTTTTGCGAAGGCTATGAATGGTAAAAACGTATTTTAGGTTTATACACAGATTTGTTTTATTGCCCGTGGGGTGAAACAAGACACAGAAATGATCGTGATGTACACCTCCACAAATATCGTTATAATTAAGTCAAAGCTATTATAACAGCCTCATTGGTAAAGCAGCTACAATCTGCGACAGCTAAGGATGAGATCCTGGGTACGATTCCCGGGCCTGGCAAAATATTTCGACGATTTTCTAATGCGACTGGTGAAAAATGAGCACTACACGCCTCTGCCCACCCCTTTGGAAAGATATCTTCGAGGAACTATTTTCACAAATATCCTTAATCTAACATTGTACCGAAGTGAACTGAACTGTAACATACTATCCATTCAATTCAATTTGTACATTGTATTGTATCTACAATATAAAATTAGTCCGTAGCACTTTCGTAGTCGATAAATACTGTAATTGTGTAGACGGGCGTAGCACTCGTAGCGGCTCTACGAGCTTTTATTACAAGTTACGCGTAGATATTATGTACCTGTAAGCCTTAATAAAAACTCGTATTGACGCTCGGCCCGTACGAAGGAGGAAGTCAATCTTCTAGTGTCATCATCGCCTGAAACTCGACCCTGGATGACAGGGGATCCCCACCGACTAGCCCGCAGTGCGCGGACTCCATGCCCTCAATACGTTTTACTCAGGAGGATGCTAGATGAGTTATATCTTTCATAGTCATCAGACAGAATCAGATATACGTGTGTAAAATGATACACAATATTCTTTGGTTATATTTACTTATTCTGTTGTGCTGCAGCAACGCTGCTATCTCCGATGTGTAATAGAACTGCACAATTTTTAAATGGTAGATTATATCCATTTCTATACTTCACACCTACGACAAACATTCATCACCTCACCAGGATTAACTGGCAAAACATGTCACAAAGCATTTCTGCAAAATAAATAGAAAAAAAATGTAATCACTGTACATTTAGAGCGTACATACATGATATATGCGTTTTAAACAAATTTTTTACAAAGGTAGAATAGCTTTTAAATATATAAAAATTTTATTTCTATCTAAACACTTTTGTTGAAAACTTATTTGAAATACATAAACAGGAGAATTGTCGGAGTGATTAACTTTGTGCAGCTTAGAACCACGTGCGACACAACTCAGAACTCTATTCGGTTCATGATGCAAGGGTGACAATAATATCTTCCAACTAACAATCTCATTATTTGGTTATCATCAGATATCACTTGTGTGAACAAACTTATTCATAAGACTATTGAATGTAATTCAACAAATATTCAATATTCGAAAACACGCTATCAAATATTATATTTTTAAGTTATCGAGTAAAATTCATAATACGGGAGATAGCTTATCTGTCAACCGTAGCTTAATTCCCGTAATTTGCAAACCAAAAGTGACTAATGAATACCAAGGTCATATTTACATCGTCAGGTAATCAAACTCGTTGCCACAGTTTTCGTTATTCATTAATTGAAAATTTTATAACCTCATCTAATTCTTACTTATTTATTAACGGCTGATAGATTAATCCTATGTTGACCAAAATCAAAATATCATGCTACAATTCCCAGAAACTCACAAAGAAGGATATGGGTTAAGTCGATACTAGTCAGGCTGTTTAAAAAAAAATACCTGAGTTAAGCTGGTATGAAAGGAAACCGTTAAAATCTCTCAGCAGCTAAAACCTGTACATCCCTTTAAGTGCTTCGCGGAAGTTTCTAGAAAATATATAATCCGACGCTAAACACACGAATGTACAGCACAAGTTCAATTGAATCAGTGATAGCCCAGTGGCTTATATTTCAGTTCGACTCCGGAAATCTCCAAATCGAAGGTCTGGCACGCACCTCTGACTTTATAAAACTGTGTGCCTTTTAAGGTTAAATATCATTCGCTATATCTGTATACGGAAACATCGCGTAAAAATCTCTGCATATCTTAGAATGGTTCACTATTTTCGTTTATATGGGTGGAACAGATCTTTACATTTAGCCAGCGAAGTAGATTATAACTTTCAAGCTACTTAATTGAAGAGAGAAGGCATAAATAGTGAAAATCTAAAGGTTGACTATGACATTTAACGACAAGAAAACCAAAAGAATAAAAACATAACATCTTTAATGTTTAATTAATTACTCGTAAATCATGTAAAAATATCATAAAAATCAAAAGCAATTCAGAACTATATATATACCTCATATTATCAATTTGTTTATGTAAAGGACCTCAATTTAAGTTCTAGAGTTTAACTCACAGTTAAAGACAAAACTATCGGTTGCGAAACCTAAGCAAACTAAGCCATCGAACGCTGTATTTGGAAGTAGTTCCGTAATAGCCGCGGAAGCACTTCCCCAAATTGGTGTCCGGATAAGAACTTACCCAAGAATCTGTCCCGTGTTTTCATACCCTGTAATTAGTCACCCCAACTGTAGTAGAGTTTGGATCGCAGCCAGCACGTCTCTTTAATATATAGAATGCAATCGCGGGAACGTGTTCTGAAACTAATAATCGTGACGCAGATAGCACCCCGCCTTTCCAATGCGGTATAGTCTTAAATAAAAACAAACTCGCTACAAAAGGCGTTTACATAAAATTTATTCGTTCAACTCTTTAAACGCCAATAAGCTAACGCCGCATCGGAAGCGCTTCCGATTGTAGCAAAGAAGCGGTGAAAAAAAGATGGAATGCAAATTGAAAAGAAGAGCGATATTTTAATATTGAATTTACTCGATAACTTTATAATATAGATATGGGTTTTTTGTCTATAATAATGATAAATAAAAAATCTTATGACAAAGAAACAAGGGACAGGTCCTGCCATAGAAAATAGTGACGCCATGGAAAGTTATTCTTCGACTAGTTCGCATTGGTTTTTAAAGTACGTTCTTCATATCCTGACAGTCGTGACATATTACTTCTCCATTCATCCATAGTTTCAAAGACTCCATACTCTCCCATTAGCCAGTATCTAACCTAGACCCTAACTTAGCCTCCCTCGGCACATGCAGATGTGATATTCGTCACTGCATTTTATCTGCCTGTCCCGCAAGAGACCAGGCGTGACGATGCAATACTAATAGATAAAAAAGAAAGATCCCCTGAGTTTCGTGGCAGGCCTTCTTAATTGTAGTTGGGACCGTACTTATTTGTGTATCAATAGCTCCATACAAAGAAAATCAACATATTCTCAATACAAATATTACATATTCTTAAACGTTCCAAATATTGAACTAATTAGTAACCAAAATTAATTTATAAACAGGTCTTGCGAAAATAAAACACTAGTAACTACAAAACGTAATGACCACGGATAGCAGTATTTTTTATTTACATCTATTTATATGCAGAAACATCACAGATGGCGTTAGTTGTTTACAATTCTAACACACATTATAAGCTAGTATTATTCGGTATCCATACTTTTCGAAGTCAGTCATACGCACATCCTCACTCCTAGCGATTTGAGCTGATCACACTCATCACTCTTAACGATCTGCGCTGATCACGCTCGCACTCCTAACGATCTGAGCTGATCATGTTTAGTACACTCATGTAACAAAGCTGACACAAAATATTCGCACAGCCATTAAAAGGCACAAAAATTGACCACACGTACCGTAGAAAAACAAACAAGGGTTACGTTAAGTAATTACATATACAAACATATACGAGTATCAACCGGCTAACAGCAGTGAAACAAAAAAACCTCATCAGTAACGACTCAGCTGTTTCGTGTACACTCGCAAAGAAAACGCAATTACGTCGAACGGGACTTCTTTTTGTGGTATTATGAAGCTATCAGAAGTTGTTTTACCATGAAGTTGTTTAACTGTAAATATCGTAACGCCGTCACGACGTAGTGGCGTTGGTGATGATAATAATATTTACTATTTTTTTATTATATCATATATTCTACGGTACTTAAACGTAACTGGTGAATCATGGGAGTGTACTACACTCCTTTGCCTACCCTATCGGGGACCACAGGCGTGATTTTAGGTTTTTTTAAATTATGAAGGTAAATAATAACTTTCGACCATTTTATTGTTGTAATATGGGTCTCCTCTTATGATGAAAGAGTTAGCCCATCTGTGTTATATTATATATTGATATATTGTTTATCCTCAAAGCTGGTGTTACATTCATACTGAGTTACATATGACTTTCATACTGAAGTGGGTGTGTGCGTGCACATAAAAAATTCTCATTGTGCGGATATATTGACAAAGTATTAAAGCTACCCAAACATGTCTGTTTCATCTGTATGCATAATACACGGCCTTCAGTTTCAATGGTATAGACCGAGAGGGTGTAACAGAAAATGCCACGGAAGAAAATTTTGCATAAAAATGTTATATAATAACAATTCTCCCAATCAAGAAGACCTCCGAGAAATAAATGTATTACAGTAGAGAGTTTGATTACATTCAGAGTTCAATTGAATGTTAATATTTTATGGCTAGTTTAAGACCGTGTCATGGCTATTACTACATCATTTTTTAATAATTTATTCGAGTTTATTTTACGATTTCTACAGATTAATATAATTAATGCCCGGTCGATTACAAGGTAGACATAGAGTCACTGACACTGCTAATAGACACTAAATATATCGATATGTGAAATAAGATTTTTATTAATCACCTTTGAGTATATTAGAGAAAGTCAAACACAACAGGGTAAAAAAAAAGAATAACTAAATATTATTTAGTACAAAGTACTGCATAGGTGGATGACTTTTCAACGCATAAATCATATGAAAGGTATACGCAACCGGTAAAGACAAAGGTGGAGCCATAAAGGTGTATATGATTGCAGCCGGCTCTCGGCCTATGCTATTGATGAATTGGGCCACCGGTTGAATAAAGTCAATCGCTGTGGGTTACCAAATTAGCTTCGTTTCTGTTCTCTTCATCTGTTTTGAAATACCAGTCGCTTTTTCTGAAATACACTGTAGTATTTTGAATTCTTTTTTTCTACTGCTGAAACTATCTGACCATGTTGATATTTTTAAATACGTATATATTTGTATGTACGTATATACAATTATATCTTAGAATCTTAAGCTATTTATATTATATTATTAATTAGTTATACCGCCTCGTTCATTGAGTGGCTGTAAGCGCGACTACTGATTAGGTGATACTTTAGGATTTTCTTTCATTATATTAAAAATGCATTGCTTACAATGTGATAAGTGTATGTAATAATAGAAAAATCGCTTTGACTCGATATTCGTGTTGTGATATTCCTGGTTGCCAGGAAACAGAAGAACAACATCAGAAAACTTAGCGTCTTGAAAAAGCTCAAATTGTATATTTACCACCATGCATATGAATGCACGAAGAAAACGTTCTAATTGTAAAATTTTCTTAATTTTATTTCAACTACCATACCACGATCAACGATCTTGCTTCATCTGTCATTTCAATTCGAATATACCAACAACCCAACACAAGTGCCTAATCCATATTACGTAAGTAGAACAAAGTAATTAAGGTAAAAACACAATAAAACGGTCACCTGGGCATTCATTAATTCCCGCTGTAATCCTTTAAGCTATTATTTTGTTCCTGTATAACTTTGTTCTGCTTTGATTTATCTCTGGCTCAAGAAGAACGATCTATTGGTAATCTCTATATAAGATTTATTTATTCTTAAAAATTTTATTATATTTTAACAGAGTCTAAACAAGAATACTTATGATCGTTACCGTCGTATGTTGATCGCGGTGATCAACACTAGGATAACTTTTATTCTGGATAATCAGAGTCCTCTTATTAGGACAATAAAATGTAAGAACATAATAAAACAAAAACCTAAATTAATTTTCTATAACTAATATTTGTATAATATCATAATATGAAAGAAAGATATAAAAACCGCTAAATTAAATATATTAGTTCGCTATACATTGTATTAGTACTATTAGTTCATTTTACGTATTAGGCATATATATGTATGTATAGATGCAACTAGTTAGAAAGCTACCGGTGAGTATTCATACTCAAAAGTAATACTTTTCTGAATGTGTATTCCGACTAAGTACTGAAATCAGACCTAGATATAACCCCAAAGCGATTCTCCTGAGAACTACATATATATAGACAATCTTCATATATCTCCGTATTGCAACAACAATTGGCTATACCACTTTAACCAGCGCCGCCTATTCCACTAAAAAGGCGAAATAAAGGTGAAAAATTCCATAATGAATACGAACGAAATGCAAATTTATTTAAAATTAAGTATAAAATACAGGTTTACTCAACTGCATAAAATTAAATAAATCACAGATAAAGAAACCGCTGCGCAACTAAGGCTAATAAGATTTCAAAGGATTAGGGTAAGTTGCCGAATGCTCAGGTGTTCTCGTAAATTGTACGTTTACCCTACAGCCTTGGTTAATTGTAACGCTGGATGCCCTTTAATGTCGTATATAAAATTTTACAAGCCATTAATCCGATCCGTAGATCCCTATAATGTATTTTTATTTTAATATTATTTACATAACATCACGCCTGTATCTACCCGGATGGGCAGGCGGAGGAGTACAGTACTCTCATCTTTTATCCGTTATGTCGTACGTCCTGTGGAATAGGGATCACCATATGCTATTACTTGGCATTGCAAGTTAGATAAATTCAATCATACCCGATCCGGGGATCGAACCTAGGACCTTATTTCGTATTTTCATTTTAATAATAAGAATATTACTCAAACATTCCTCATGCAGACTATAGCGTAACAGTTATTCTGAAAAAAGACCTCTGTCCAACAATGGATCGATACAAGGATTGGCGATAATCGACTACGACAGAAAAAAATATGAAACTTAATATTAGTTACTTAACAAAGTTTTGTAACATGACTAAAATAGATAGTAATATGCCTTCGGAAGTAAAGTCAAGGCTGAGATCATATATTACGTATCTGAAGCTAGTCTAAATAATTTATTCTTTGAATTCACCGATACTTCGTAGAACATGTTAAAATGCAAATTGAACTTTCCACGAGACAAACAAATGTAGCTAAGAAAAATAATAATAATGTCATTTCATATTACCAATTACTTGGACGAATTTTGTATCGATGGCGATAGAATAGGTACAGAGTAAACTCTACCATAGACAGTAAGGACGCGGTGGAAAACCGAATCAATAACTCTACATAGCGTTATCTATCGTGTAACCATGTTTTGTTAATGTTCTTAATGAGAACTAAGTAACCCTCCCCCCCCCTCGTCGACTCCATGCCCCTCCTAACCGATATCGATAACGGTTAAAAAGTAATATTCATGTTAACTGCTACCAAACTCAAATTACCATGCTCTACCAAATATTATCGAACGTTTGACAAAGCCTATTAAGATCCTACCGATATTATAATGGCCTCCTTTGTTATAATAATCGTGATAGCCGTTCGATTAATGGGCACCCTAAACAATGGTTGCCTAGCAGCAGGATATTAAATTCGCTGTATGCAAAACTGGGAAACGAGCGTGCAAAGAAAACAAACAGAATGGAGGCCAGTTGTTGTATGTTGCTTCCTTCAAATTGGAAAGGCGGCATTTGAAAATTCGTCCAAGATCCTATATTAAAGGCAATATGTAAAGCAATTTATCGTGATTACAGCTTAGATTGGGGCCTTCACTCTTCTGATTCTCACGACTGGCCCGTAGGCCTAGTCGTTATTCGACGTAACTGCTGCGTTATAGGTCATGGGATCGATTCCCACTCAGAATATTTTTTTGCGTGATAAGCACAAGTATTTGTTCTGTGACTGTTTCTTCAAGCTTACTTCTTACTTCATGTAGAAATAATATCTCAAGGTAATGTATAATTATTCTGAGAGTAGACCTATGTCCAAGAGTACAACGATGAAAGGAATTGATCACAACGTCATATTCAAGAAATATATTTGTCTGATCAATACAGTCAAAAGTCTTGTAATTATATTATAATAATAATTAACAGTAGAGTACTAGGTATTGCTATAATCAATGCAACATTAGGCGTTTGATTGGTTATAAATGGCAGCGCGCCCGCTGATATTGATTTGTGTTAACAATCAATCAATTTTACGATATGTAATGTAACATATTACGTTAATATCAGATGGTAATGACGTATGGTTTTGATGTAATATTGAAGTGTATATGTAATGTATATAAACACATTACATCTCATCAATTGGTTACACCACGTCATTAAGGTAACGAGACGTAGTCAGAACACTAATATCACTCATTGCGATGCTAGATACGTTTAGATGGACTCATCGTCACATCAGCTTTTACCGTTTAAATATTGAACATAGGCCTTTCCTTTGATATAATATGTACAATACACGATCATCAACGGATCTCATTTGAAGGGTTAAATCTCAAAATAATTAATTACGTAAAGTATAAATAAATTAATGATTATGAACTACGCATCCAACGAAGTAGTAGATAACAAGCATTACAATATAAATTAAATAAGTGCTAATGTTCCTGTGGTTTATTCGCAGCACGAGTTCTATTGGCCGGGAGCGGTGTCCCGAGCGCGATACAAATTCCCTTCTGGTTTGTAAATGAGCCAGCAGTGTAATCAGGGACCACGAGCGGGAATAGAATCGATACTGCTGAGTATCTAGTAGTTATGTTCGCTTCGTGTCTACGATGTAACTGTATTGGTATTCGTTGGTGTGACCTTCTATTTAATTGAAGTTAAATGACATCTTAAACCAGTATACTTCTAAATATGTAATTATCGTAATAATGTAATTACCATGTAACTGTGTTATCGTTCGTTGGTGCCGTCTTGTTATTAATTTAATGTAATTTACATCGCAAATAGTCATAATAAACGAATTAAATGACATTGTATCAAAAATAATATATATGTGATACAAGCCTATAATTGAAAACATAGTAGTTAAAATTTCGTTCTCCTTTTCTACTTATTTAGGAATATATTGCTGGCAAGCTGTTCACTTATAAAAAACATTAATAGCACTAATAACTTTAGGCATCTCACTGGGATAAAAAGGCATTAGTGGGTATGTGTAGACAATGTGACTACACATAAATGTGACATAATTATGTACGTACATAACTGAACGAAAAAATTGGTAGGATGAAATAGAGAAAACATGAAAAATAGACGCAAAAGGGAAAAGACTTAATTACAGCATATAATTCTAGCAAAATACAAACCATTACCAAAACTAATACGGTACCAGATTCCATACAAACCATGGATCACAAGACAAATGAACCACAAACACAAACACAATCAATATTGCAAAATAAACGTCACTATGCTTGAGTAGGAAGTGTTTGTCGTCGCTTGCAGGCCCGTGATCCCGGTATAAATTCCAATATAACTTGTTTGTATTACTTATACTTAATATAACTGTTTATTCATATGAGTTGGTGACATAAGTACATATGTATAAAAAATATAATCGACCCATTTGTCATTCTACTGTTGGAATCTCCTCTCACAATCTGAGGGTTAGGGCCATTGTCTGCCACGCTGGCCAAGCGCGAGTTAGCAACCTTCACACAGCATAGATTTATTTTTTTTATAAATTCTAAAGATTCCTTCATGCAAGATTCCTCACGATGTTTTCCTTCACCGTTAGCAAGCGATATTTAAACTTAACATGCATTTGTGAGATATGAAATGTAGTCGTTTTTTTAATATGTGGCATATACGAGTATATATACCTATATATAAGCTGTTACTCGTAACTATTGCGATACAATCAACTTAGCCCGTTTGTCCAATGGTTAGCAATCTGACTTCTGAATTGGAGATGTGGGTTAATGTTCCAGTTAAGATAAATATTTTTATGATGCATATGAATAATTTTTATACACATTACATTTATCTTGACATGTAAGTAATTAGTTTACAATAAATCTTTTTGTTACTAGACTCTCTTAACTTTTGATTTAAAATAATACAATAGCCGACTAGACACAGCCAACAAATAACATTTTCATTATCATATTTATTAGTATTAGGTATCCATTTATTGGCTTAAATGATTTTCGTGTAGCCTATTTTTGATAAAAATATACATATAATCTCTACTCATCTCGTAAATGATTAATTTACTTACATAATTCTGTTTCTTTCTGTACCACTATCTAAATTAAACACAAATGTAAAATCCGTCAATCCGTAATACATACAAATACATCATGAAAGGTCTTATCACGATCACTTGCCAGACTGTTTTCCTAAAACGGAATTAGGTCAGCATTCGCAGTTGATTCGTTTCCGTTTCAAACGCGACCGGATTAGCACCGCTGCTGTGCATTTCAAACGCAGCGTCAACGGACAGCTGCCGTACCGTTTAACGGACCATTACGTCCTTTTTACAGGACTTCTATTGTGAGGTAATAAAATTGTATCGTAGTACGACTATTCCGTTCCTTTCATAGCACGTTTCACCTGTTTTAAGGGTTCTTGCATGTTTATTCTAGCTAGAATTAGAAAACTGTTAATATTAGCTCATCATCTATTTTATTGTTGGACCTAATTATTATTATTATTTGGATCCATTATTATTTGGATTCTTTTTCGTTGATCATATTAGCTGTTGACGTACCATAATTAAACAGTAATCCTCTTTCAAGGTGTTTCGCCGCAAAAATCCGCTACCACGTAACTGGGTCGAGATATTGACGTATTTGTGGAGTCACTGGGAGTTACCGTTAATTGCAAATTGTTTATATTGTTTAATTGTTAGTTAACATCAAAAATACTTAGCGTCACACTATAAAATCACATAATATAGATCTGTATAAGGTTTTACTGAAGTCATCGTCCCGATCACAACTTAGTATGCGTCGACCTTATCTACACAAAGCAAATTCAGATCCAATTTTAGCCATCCGTATGTTAGATATGTTTGTATCTAAAAAACACTTCAAGTATTTATCATTATGAATCAAAACTATCATTAAATTATTTAGCTTTCTCTGTTATGGATGGAAAAAAAAAACAAAAAATATTGTTTCAACGCGCGCGAACTCGTCAAATCGGATTTGAGCGTTGCAGGTCGAGAGGCCGCTGAAAATAATTCGACGCGGAAATCAATCAGCGCCTCTCGAGAACGAAGGAATAGTTCGCGAATAGTTAGCGCGGAAGGTTTAATAAGCGGACCGAATCGAGTTTAATTAACTCTGTCGATAACGGTGAAAACACGTCAGTCCCGGGATCATTAATTTGGCCCCAAAATAAACGTTGGCCCATTATTCTTCGGTGTCATTTGTCTGCGTCCAACTGGCTTTGTTGATGTTGGGACTTCTGGAGGAAAATGTCCTCTTTTTTAACGCGGTTTTTCTATAGATTGGATTGATAGATTAGAACCCGCTGTGATTTCATTTTCTTGCGGCCTATTCGAGAACTTTCTATGAGTGATTAGGCTACTGACAGTGTCGTTTGGAGGTCAATGCTCTGCTCGATCAGCTGTTTGTGTTACGTAATTGGTTTCTTATGTAAGATCTCTCCAGATGGTGTTCATTTGACTTAAATTGTGTTCTAATTTCTGAATTACTGAACAAACTAGACTAAATGAGTAATCGGTATATTGCTAAAGATCTTAATTTGATTTCAAAACAAATATTGCAGATTTACGTTTAGAATTAAGTGTAATATTAATGATTAATCTTTAACACATCTTTTAGTTATTATCAAATTTTATTAAAACATACAAAAAAACTTCAATAATCCGTCATCTCCAAGGAGAAAAGTAATTATCTAAATAATCAAAAAAATTTGTAATAATTAGGTGGCCAAACGCAATATTCTTTTAACAATTCATCATAATATAAAGTTCATTAGGAATGGGCCAAAAAAGTTAATTAACCTTGCGACAGAAACTTTCAGCTAAATACTTCCATCCACCGCCTATAAGGTCTCATGATCCAGATAAACAAAAGAGAAGCGTTTCAATTGTGTAGAATACTTAAGATTTTCTATTTACTTGAATGACCTTGGAATTTTAATGTCGAGGAACAAACGCTACGCTTAGACGCAACAGTGTTTATATTGTACATACTATTCGGAAGGCCGTAGATACGACACTGAGACTAGTCTACTGGTTAATGACCCTTATAGCCGTGAAAGGGTTGTAAGTACGACGCCCGCCAAAAGCAAATATTTGCCTAATGTACACAAGTGTGTGGTTTGTCTGTTTGTAAAAATGTCTGTATAGGTATGTATTTAGAAATTATGTTCCATTTAACATCAAATATTACTCTATATAAAGAAGGAAAAATATAACGAAAAACCTATGAGATGACACCCTAGTAGCTTTCATACCACTCTCAGAGGAATGGGAATTCGCCAAACTGCATTTCTCTAGCATGATAGACTTAAACCTTGTCAAACTGCGCGGAGGCCTGTATTAAATAGTGGAATAATAAAAGGGCTGATGATAATGATAAAGTTGAGGCGTAACAGTGGACTATGGGCTTAACCCGTCTCAAGCTTCGAGAAGACCAGTGTTAAATAGTGCGTAATGACAAAATTAAGCCGTAACAGTAACGAAACTTACCGCTTCATATATTAAATCAAATATTTGATTTACCGCAGCGTTAATACCACGCTCGCAATGGCTGTTTCACAATACAATTAACTCCTCGTCGTCGCACAAGGACAATGTGAACCCAAAAAATAACACCAGAACATACTCTATGCGTTCCCACTTGACAGCTGGGTTCGTTTGAAAAATCTACACGGCTCGTTCATTAAGCGTGTATTTATGTATGTATGTGTTTATATACTGTCTTTGAAAAAATAAATATATTGCTTTTTTTCTTTCAATTGTTTTGAAGGTGGAACGCATGGGTCGCCTACGGAAAGTCTTACTTTTATGTCTGCGGCTAAGCTGTATTTATTATCTGTTTAGTTATATTTGTGTGTGTGTATATGTATATGTGTATGTGTGTGCGTATTTGTACATTGTCATAAAAACAATAATAATTTATGGTTTATTTTATTTAAATTGAACAAATCACAAGAAGAACTTTAGTTCTATATTCGATTACTTAATTATGAGATGCCGTGTCCAGCCATAAGCAAATGGACTGTATGAATCTTTCTTTCTTTTATTCCATAACTGACAAACCCTGACTGTTCACCGAAATTATATGCAAAATCATAATATCTCAAAATCCGGTATGGTTGATACAATACGAACACAAAATAGTTACTTCTTCGATCTGCATACCTACATAAATATGTATATCTCAACATCGATTTTATCTTAATCACAGTTCATATACCGAGGGAAAACTTCCACTCGCCAATAGATCACCGGCTAAAGCTCGATTGCGGTCGTGAAATTATGACGCTGTTTTATGAACACACTCGGTTTTTGTGTTAGAGAGAGAGAGCGAGAAAAAAACAAAAAAAACTTTTTGAATGAAAACCGTTCTATTCTCGCGTTAAGGCACAATGTGTATCCATTTTTCATTTGTGCTCCGTACCACTAGTTCGCGAGGCCTTTTTGTTACGCTCATGCCCTTTCTGAAGCACGGGCGGTTATAAATTTTCTGTATTCGAATTTTACTTATTATTTCATTTTTTATTTTTTTTATTTATGGGACAACAAAGACGCAACTAATGAAACTTAACTTCATGAATTGTGATCGTATGAATTACAGCAAATAAAGAAATAATTAATAAATAAAGCAATGCGTCTGCCGTCCGATTCGAATGAGACAAATACTAATTGATACTAACTGCGCTCATACTAAAATACACTAACTAGTTAGTAGCACTTACATTCCCGCAGTCATTTCACCAGTGAATGCCTACTGACCTCCC
This sequence comes from Parelbella ahira ahira, assembly GCA_018244795.1. Lineage (NCBI taxonomy): Eukaryota > Metazoa > Arthropoda > Insecta > Lepidoptera > Hesperiidae > Parelbella > Parelbella ahira. The sequence goes on from DWME01001399.1 coordinate 21,754, forward strand.
AGTTATACTTTTTTAACATTGGTCCCAAATGAGTTATCTGACTCTGACACTTCTATTCCTACATAAATAAGACCTTCGGATATCTCCACACATACCCATCTGACCCCAAAATAGGCTTTCTTTACAGTGATAACCTGACACGTAATAAACATACATTTTACATAATATACTTAAAACATCACAGCTTCCACAATTCTTTTGAAAAACACGATGAGCATTTCGTTCATAAATCTGTAAGCCTGAATATCTTTAGTTGCGTACGCGTAGGTGTGATAAGTAACGTCAACATTGTATGAAACTTAAACCGCTAGAATTCTCACGTACCTGTCTCACTAACATGCATCAAGCGATAAGCGATGTGTTAAATATATTATGGATATTATTAATAATGTAGAAAAACACATGTGCCTGATAGAACACGCCTATAAACCCCAACTGGGTAGAAGCAGGAGTGTAGCATAGTCCCACGTTTCACCAGATATATTTACGTCCTACCATGGAATAGGTAGTGAGCCTATTGCCGTACACCGACAGATACATCCGACATCCATTTAAAGAAAAATGAACATATAGTATATATCGTATAGTAATTTATAATAGAAAACTGAACCTGTAGTACAGTCACCTATAATATATGATCCACAGGTGAGAACGACTACTTGAAAATTCAAATTTCGAATGCTGTCATGGCTCCAATTCCCTTACAACGTACGCGAACGCTAGATATTGCTACAATTTAACGCTGACGATCTAACAATTAACAGAATTATATTCAAATTTATTCATTGCAAATGTATACAGTGGTTTATTTACTTGCCTGATTAATATTTGTTATGTAAAATTTACATTTGTACTGTACATCCCGGGATTTACATGGTGTTAATGGAGAACGAAGAAAATGGTTTACGCTGTTGAAATCACATTAACGCGACATATTTTGTGTAAAATTCATAATGTATTGCGCAAGATGCAGTTATCTTTTGAATATTTTCACGGAACAGCACGGAACAGCAACGGAACTGCGAAAGTTTGTATAATTCAAGCACTTCCGGTCGCTGAGAGGCTAAAATGTGGCAAATTAAAAAACGTGAAGAAGTATATTTATTTTTTATTTTTATTTTTCGGAAAACTCAAAACATAAATTTTAAATGTAACAAAATAAATATTCAAGTAAAACCTTTTGTTAACACAAAAGTTTATATTTTCAGACACCTTTTGAATAGTTCCGGGATTTTTTAATCTTTGCAGTACAATAATAGAAAATTTAATGCAATATCTTTTAACAGATTGGACCTCGTATCTTTTATTGAACTCATTATATTGCAATACTTTTTCTAACCAGCCAGCAATACAGGCAAATTAAAACAAGCTTGTATATTTACTGACAACCCTACACCTTTTTCAACTTTTAATAGAATTTTCATGCCCATGAATTTCAAATTTGGTTAAACTTGTAAAAAAAACAGTATATTTTTTAAAAACTTTTTTATAAACTTTCATAAACGGATGCAATGTCCCAAATTCTGCCAATAATCTTTTTATCTTCAACGGAAATTACTACGTAGTTTTTGTAAATTTGTCAAACGATTATTAAATCTATATATTGTTCATTCCAAAACCGTGACCTAGAGACAATACAAAAAGCAATATGCAAGTTGCATTTTATAGCACCTCTTCTATTTCTGCTCAGCGACACGCACTGCCTCGCTCCGGTTGGAGGCGAGAGCTTGCAATTACAAGCACTTGAAGTCTCCAAGACCTTGAGACGCTACCTTCTATTTAGTCAAGTGGCTAAGTTGTGTTGAGTAGTTTCTTTTTTTGGTATTCTCACGGTAAAATACTATATTGCATGACATTTTCATTGTAATCATTTTCATCTTTTTTTACTGTGAAAAAGTTGCAAGCGAACAAACAGCAGTTAGAAGTGGCCGCAAGCTGCTCTGAATAGGACTCTTGGAATAGGACTGTTAGTGGCAGTTAGTTTAGTCATCATCAGTCGTTGATATACAAAACTGTTCGTTTTTATAATAACGCTTCAGACTCATAAGCTTTTCAGTATCCCAACCCCCATAGAATTCCTTGTGTGGTAATGAACCGAAACAAGAATCGACATTGATCATTACGGTCTGTCTGGCCGGGAATCGTACATAGGACTCGCGGAATAGCAGACCGATGTGGTCACAACTTGGTAAAAGGATCGTTTGACACCTACATCGTAATCTAACATTAATAACCGTATTTTTGGCAATCCTCTAAAATTTAATAGGTTCAATATAGATACCGATTCTAGAGAAATATACCTATAATTAACTACATCTAATCAGGTTTTAAATAACTTCATTATTGCCTTAAATTAACTTTTGACATTAAAAAATTTAATTTTAAATAACGTAATCCATATCAACGAATATTTCAATTCATAGCAAACGCTATCGTATTTAGTAATAATAGAATTAAACGCTTCTAAAAGTATTGATGAAATTAGATCCATCTTATTAGACGTGTCTAAAAATATCGACGAACTTAGTTCCAACTTTGAATCGAGTTGCAAAAGTGCTGACTAAATTAATTCCGTCATAAAGACATGTCTAAAAGTAAAAGAACAAATGTAAGATCACGCCTATTATCCCCGAAGGGGTAGGTAGGTGGGAATGTAGTACACTCCCCACGAAAGCACTCATGATATTTTGTCTATTTTTTGAACGTGTTTAAAACTGTTTATTGAATCGTTTTAGACATGCCGATATCTTTAATAATATAATTCTACTTGAGTGTAATTTATCGATACTACTGTCGTTTGATATACACAATATATTTATTCTTAAAATCCACCATTCTGTCACAGTATTACTGTGAACTATCTTAATATACTTATACCTAGTAGGTACAGTATTTCTGTGAACTATAGCTGGACTCGTAGCTATTGGAGTATTACTGTAAACTATCCTGTTTTACCTATTCCTATTATAGTATTGCTATGAACTATGTTGCTTTATTTATGTCTATTCTACTTCTGTGGGTCCAAACTAACTTTTATGTTCTACCTGCAAACCATGTAAAAATTGTTACAAAGAAAATCTTATTTCCATACAATTTTCGTCGTTTAATATTTCTCTTCTGCATTCTAATAAACCAAATCCGATTTGCGCAACTCGACATTTTTCATATGAACTTTACAAACGTGAACGAAATTTATGACCTCATAATAACAGATTCATAGGTTATTAGGTTAGTAAAACACTGACTAGTGCGATTCGATTTCAATAGATGGCGCTTTATTAGTTTTTTAATATGCGATGCTGAATCCAAGATACTATATGACGTTACGGTCGACTGAA
>DWME01001400.1:0-25090 GCA_018244795.1 Parelbella ahira ahira
GGAGCACAGCTAAATCTATCGCTCCCGTCTCAGTCCAATGAAGCTGGTCTATGCACTCTGCAATAATACCAAACCAGAAAACTTAACCTAACAATATATAATATCACGCTTATTTTGCCTTAAGAGGTAGACAGAGGAGTGCAGTATCCGGCCACGTTTCACCAGTTACGTTTACGTCCCACCATGGAATAGGTGATGAGTCTATAGCCGTAATAAGGCTAAACATGGAATGAATTACCCTATATGTATATAAAAAAGATATTTTTATTTCAAACGCCGTTTCAACCCGTGCATACTTACAAACGTGGGTATATGTATCCAGATATTGAATATATCTTCCTGTTCGCCTGGAGCGGTAACGGGACCGCGGGGAGGCTGCTTTTGTTTTGACAGTAATTGTTGTGAATAGCCACCTCGCGCTATCCATTGTACGAACTCTCCGTGATTTTACTTAAAACTGTACATAATCGAAGCGCTACATAGTATCGTCGTAAGTTTTGCATACAAATGCATTGAAGTTTGTGTTGCTATTAGAATTATTAGTTGTATTAAAGCTTTCTGCCTCGTTGGTCGAATAGTTCAAGCGCGACCGCCGATCGAGAGGTCCTGGGCTCAAATACCGTGTCGGGTGCTATTGGATATATGTAAAATGTGTTTTTATTAAGTTTTAATTTATATTTATTGTTCTTGTTAATCTTGATAAATGTTTAGTGCTAAATGGTGTAACATTCTTTTTAATATACTTAAATATACTCATCCATATGTACATACATACATATGTTTCGTATCTTCAAATTACGTCCCTCACCCGGTAGGCAGAGAGTTCGGAGTAGACACCAAATATTTATATTCCTACAGAAAAATATATATTTAATTTATTCTTAAATATACTCATAAATATATACTTACTAATATACACTTGTGCTCATCGCATATTTGTTTTGGATGAAAATCGAACGCACGACTCCTGGTCTAAACAGCCAGATTCATAGACCACTATAATTTTTGTTTACATTGCCCCCAAAGAATGTTAAGTAAACGGATTACTCATACTCATACCACGCCACAACGTACAATATCACACATAGAGTATTCACCAACACACATTTCAGTTATGGCTAGCACATGGGCAATAAATTCCAAAAAATGCTATTTACGAACTTGATTCATAGTTCGATCCGTTTTGAGGAGCTATCGGGATTCCAAAATGATCACTCATACAGAATAATTTTTGTTGAGAATTTATATTGTAATGCATTCAAAACGTTTGCTCGAGTTCAACTGATTACATTATTGCAAAATTTTACGTAAATCTAAATAATTTCTATTGTAGATATAAGTTCAGTATACCAAAGGGATATATATAAAATATAGTAATATAAAAAATGTAGAAATATATAAAATTGAATTTATTGTAAAATATTGGTCTCAAGAAAAAATATTGTGTAAATTTGTTTAGAATGTACTGAATAGAATATTCGCGGACAATTTACCGTAACGAGAGTTAAAATGAAGGCAAATTTTTTACATATATTGAATGTATGTTTTATAAAAACACACTTTATTCCAAAAAACTAACCCACTTTTAAGCTCTTTCGATGCAGGTACAAGTGTCTACAAACACAGCCTGCAAAAGAACAGCATAGCTGCTGTAAATTTGCAGGTTACGGGTTATTTTATATGGTTGACATAATTGCATTGAAACTGAAAGACGACTGCACGTAAGTATAAACACGTAAAGTCGTAGGAACTGAGCCCTGGAGACAAACAAACTGCGCACTCGGGTCAGCTACTCAAAACTTACCTACTTCTAAACTACAAATTTGCAATTGACGTGCAGTTGTAATGCGGACCGTGTGTCGGACATTTAGTGACACATTTGTATCGTGGATGATTTTTAAATAAGACTGAAGGCCGATAAAATTCAGGACTACTAAGTAGCGAAAATAACTGGAAATAACCGGTTTAGGTGTCAATCGAATCACTGAACCACTTGCGGAAATTAGCCACGGACAGTGACATAGACGGGAACAGCTTGCGTCCAGCATTAGGTTAACAGATTGATTTTTAGAGCGCGGCACGTCATATCAGCTATGAGAATAGAAATATTTGGCACTCAGTACTAGAGAGCTGAGGCAGAGGCTTCCCCCGTAAGCTTCCTTAATGATAATCCTCTTTGTGGATTATAGGCGTGATTTTATGTTATTATTTATATTAACTATCTAAATATCGATTTATAAAAGAGAAGTTACCAGGACGAGTGGCCAACTAACATAAATAAAAAGAAAAAATTTTATAAATTCCATATTTTTAATTTTTGTCTTACAGCATTCACATGCATAACTGTTTGAAGAGCCTCTTTTGTATTTACCTAAATGAATGAAGTTCTAATCAGTCGAGATTCTTAGGAATATTACATTGAATTCATGAAATCTCATATTACAGGCTCAAAGACGTTGCTATCCAGCACTTATTAATCTTATAAAACACACTATTAATAGGAGATCTTGAACAGAACCCATCATTTGCTGAACATGTGGAATAGACTCATATTTCTATCACTAATTATGCTTGGTTTACATCGTTAGACTTTATCGTTTCATGATGGCAAGCTGGTCACTGGACGAACTGCACTTGCCAGCTGTTTATCGTCGTACGTTAAGTGTCAATGCATTATATTGCAAATTAAGTTCGGTTTGACTTCACACTCACAACGCCGATAGATTTAACGAAAATAATTGAAAAGATAGGAAGTTAGGTATATAATAAAAAAAAAATATTATAGATTTTCGGCTTTCTGCCTACTCCGAGACGACCCAGCGATATGATAAAATAGTAATAATAGCTTTGCAGGCATTGGGAGCCACGGTGCAGAACAGTGGTTGGAACTGACATACGTAATATGACATTGTTCTATTACATAGGGGTATGTATTTTAATACATAGCCGTATCATGTTAACGTCCCACCATGGAATAGCCGGTGGTGACCTTATTGCCACACGCCGGGCAAAATTCCAGACTCCGAGCCACTACTAGAAATTTCTACTAGAAAATCTAAGTTATAAAAGTACATGAAATACGGTCCAATTATTAGCCAGCGCATTATTATATAAGCTGCAGTTTAGCTGTCTCGTTTTTCCGACAGCTTTATTTCAAAATTAACCACAATTAATCAATGGCTACGCAGCGCGGGCGGCGTTTCAACAGCTTAATAAGCGATCATTAGTTCGCTATTGGTCAATATTCGAGCAATTCAGTTTTATGTCGTCATTTCTCAATCCTAATGATCGGATATCCTCGTGAAATTGAGACCCAATTATTCGGCTAGTGATTAGAAATCTTACTAGCTATGCCCTTTATATCCCCATAATTATATCGACCTTTTGCCTTTAATTGATTTCCTCATAACGATGTAAACTTTTTCGTATAATAACCATGTTTGTAAAAGTTGTTTACGAGGATTAGCAAGTTGGGGTCATAGTGGGCTGGCGACTTCTATAGCAGAACTGATAATCGTTGGATTAGATATGTTTTGGTGTTGAGAATATAATTGTGTTATAATATGTTTTATATAAAAAATAGTATCAGGTGATAATTTCCAATACATTCCAAAATTAGTTGTTTAATGGAAGAATGGTACAATGGTCCAATGATTAGTGAGCCTATCTGCTAAGTCGAGGGTCGCAAGTTTGATTCCAACCCACAATAAAAAAAAATGTAATGAGACCCTTTTTCTGTTCGTGTGTTAAAAAGTTACTTTATCAGTAATTATTCTCAAATGTACCTATATGTGTAGTTGATCTGCCGTCTGGTTACCACAGCAGAAGCACAGCCGTGTGTGGAGATGTACCGAATGATTACCTATCAATATTGATTTTCATATTTTGATTAATCTTTACGTCAATATCACCTTCACTTCTTTCAAATTTTATCTTTGCTATTCGGCTACATTAATTGAACACGAACAATACAAAATTTCGTGATAATTGGGAGCGGTTCTAAAAATAGATTCAACTTCAATTGCCGCCCTTGTTTCAGATACCGTTTGTAGCGTAGCGCACAAAACGGTAGATTCTATTTTTAAACTAGGCATTCGCTCCTTAAACGTAATCACACTAAACAATGTACTGCATTATGAACGTCTCACGCGGTCATTATGCATGTTCCTATTTAAAGTGTATTTAGTGAGATAACGTATACGAACTACATTATATCGTTACCTCAACTGTGACTTGAACTATTTTTGTGTCTTACACATTTTAATATGATACCCTAACTCGAAAGCATATGAAGTAATTACAAAATTCTTGACTATTTATTTTGCCAATTATTTGTTAATTATTATACATATATGCAAACTTGTTCTCGCGCAAATATCTAAAAAACGTATTTTTTATATCCTCCGATTTTGTATTGTTTATTATTTGCAAAATAATTACTTTCAAATAGAAAATTAAACATCACTTTTGTAAATAAAATTAAAACGTAGCAGATATAGTAATTTGAACGTTACAACATGATCTGTGATACTATAGTCCACAAAGTGCGTTTTAGCTTGACATCTTCTTAGAGCCGTTACTTTTTTCTGGTTTATTTGCCCTCGGAGGCTAAACGAAATTTGTTATTTGAACAAGCTGTAAATCACTTGGGCAGCCTCCAACACGCCTGCAAATTAAATATTTCACGAGCCTCAGGTATCTGAACTACGCCTTGTCTGACCTATATACGTGACACTTGAAATTGTTAAAACTTTTATTAGTTCGTTTTTAAATTATTTATGTACACACAATAATAAGAAAATAGACACAAGATTGTAGAAAAACTCGATTGGTATGGCCAACATAGTGCGTACACTGTATACCTATATTTATAAATTTTTTATTAGAAATACATATGCAAAATGCCACTAATTATATCGACCGTTTTATCATACCGCTGTTGGAACACGGGTCTACTTTAGAATAAAAGGGCTAAGGCTGTGATCTGCCACACTGGCCAAGTGCGGGTAGAAAGATTCCACACAACTTAGACACACAACTTAGAATTATGTGAATTTAGTTCTCTTTTTTCGTAAGTGTATATATGTAAGTGTATATACATACATGAATAAATGATGTACCGGCTTAACTTACGTATGTTCTTCGTAGTACGCCAACGAGTTTTATACCTACCCGCGATCGTTTTTCATGAGCTCCTGCCGTTAGCAGCGAGGTCGCGTCAAAGACAGAGACAAATATCAGATCGGTCAGAAACTACAAGGTTTAATCCACCAAAAAAAAAACCACTAAGCCGGCAAATAATTTTGTCTACTATACCAATGAACTAGTATTTCCATCTGTGAACTTTACTAATTTAACGGATGAACAATATTTCCTAAAATAGGCATTATCTAAGATCTTTCCTAACATCCACATTAACAATAACTCATAATGGTGCCAACCGTAGATAACATCATTGTTATAATAGATAATGACATAAGCAAATGAGATAATTAGATATAAACAATAGCTATTTTTAAGTATGTAATCGGTTTAATTTAAAAGCTATGAACATGAAACGTGAGTTCCGATCGAGCTGACTAATTGGTATAGCGGCATCGCAAATTTCGCGTCTATTTGAACCCTAACCCGGCATGTGTGGTATACTTGATCAACAGATTGATGGAATATCTATATATTGTACCAGCCAGTTAAATAAATTATTGGTTTCTTCAATTTAAGAAAGAGTAATGCGGAAATATTGCGCTTTCCATCTACCTTGTAATAATTATGTGATGTAAATATTATTATCTTTATTATATTACAACGCCACTTTGCTTACAATGTTGTCTACGTTAAGGAAGTTAATTTTGCACATTTTAACAAATGAACAGAAGTTCTAGAGATTTCGTAAAATTCTTTTCTAATAATTCTTTTTATTGCAAGATAAACCTTAGACTCCGAGCGATCATTGGAAAAACGTGAACATTAGTAACACTAAACGGGAACGGACAATGAAAACAAATTCATCAATCAATAATGGACCAATTAGCGAAATCGATTGATTCATTATTGATTCCTCCCGTTCATAAAACGATTTGCTAATTATTTCTTGATTGGTCTATTAATTCATACAAATAGAGGCTGTGTGTTTTATGATCCCGAATGACCGTTTCTAAACGGGCAAATATTAGGCAATATACGGGCCAAATCTGGTCCTCCTTGGGTCAATTTTCAAACATATGACTAACAAACAGACAGGAATACAAACTTACATGTTTTTATGGAAAGATTTTATGTTCAGTTTTTCAGGACAAACTTGATTTTTGTTTCTTTTTTTAAATTATCGATAAGTCTAGCAATGTTCATGTTCACACATTCGTATACTATGACATGTTACTTAATTACTTATTGATAAAATGGAACATAGTATATAAATTATGCTTATGTATACTATGACAAGTTACTGAATAAATATCATAAGAAAATAACGAATAAAATATACATAAGTGACATTCGCCATATTGTTTATTTATTTATTTTACGAATATTTGTTTATTACACAAATATTCGTCCCGGGTGTAGATCGAACCTACGACCCTCTCCTCAACAGTCAGGTTCGCTAACCACTACACCAACGCAACGTGTCAATCAAAATTGATAAATGGTTATATGAAGTTATCTGACTTATATCAATGTTGCTAGTACCGCAGCTGATACAATTAAGTGATGTAACATTACACTGTAATAACTATAAAAGTAAAAGTGCCGAGATAAAGGTAGATCATACGGTGTGATTATAAGCCGAGAATTGGCCATAAAATTTAAAATGAAGCACCTTTATTATTAAATTGTTAATAGCTTCAAATATTACACTTTTATGTAGCGTTTCACTTCTAACAATATACTTAAGTGTGAAAACGTAACGAGTGGTTTTCATAGTTTCTGTTTTGTATAATAAATATTGAATTCGATTACAATAACTCTGTTCTTCAGTACAGTAATTTATAGTGTTGATGATGATAACGAAAGTGATGATAATGCTGACGATGAGGGTGATGATGAAAATGATGGGGGCCAGAGCTTCACCAATTTTCGAAGGAGTGTCTTAATTAATTTATTTTACTTTAATAAAAAGTGGTACAGCTAAATGATATTCAGGAAAATAAAAGATTACGACAACCAAACCAGAATCGTCCTTAAAACTAGATTTTCTATCTCCTGGACAATATATAATTCGGTACAAAGTTCTGCATGAAACTAAACAATGAAACTGGCAAGGAGGGGAAAATGTTAGAACATAATATCTAAAAGGTACAAGTGGCCTATATTTATAAAAGTTATTTGGGCTCAAATGGGCTCGTTTTCTGATGCGTGTTGCGTGGGTCTTAATAGTATTCGTGTACAAGGCACTGAAGAATAAAAGTCGACTCCAATTTATCCATCAAAATCTCATTGACATTGAGATATGATGTACAAACGGAAATCCGTGCCATTAGTCGCTATTCGAAGTTATAACGTTTTTAATTCTGAACGCATAAGCTGCTATCATTCATTTTGTATTTAGAATCCGTTTTCTGATTGTAAGCGAGTCTAGATTTTCCGTTTAAACAATATATGCGAAGTCCTGCTGAAATAATGGTGATTAATGTGTATCCACCATAGAAATAATTTTGTGTATAATCTTTTCGAGGCAAAAAAGAACTTTTAGGGGCATAAGTAAAAAAAATATTCGTTGGAAACTTTTCATTTATCCCTGTGTAACTTTAGCTTTAGGTAACGCTTCTCCGTCGTCGTGTCAGGATCCAAAAATGATATGTAATACGAATTTTTAAGTTGCAATAATATTACAAATAATCCAACGACAGTTTTAGCAAAGAGTAATTTAAATTACAGAAAAGATATCGGCACTCCCTGATTGTTGGTTATTTTATGAACTTATCTGAGATTGTTCGAACGTTCAAAAACTGATAACCAATATAAGCCTAAGCATATGCATGAACCTCCTAATACGGAGTATGATAATTTATACGTAAATGTCAATGCGAAACAACGCGATCTCATCGTGGAAGCGCAGAGCAACCTTTACCATGTTTGTTTCGATGTACCGACTATAAATATTGTTGTGGTATTCGACAACAGCCGAACCGAATGCATTTGTTCGACAATAGCTATCGACCTCTCTGTCACTGTCTTCGGAAATTATGACCATTGTGTTATTGCTGTAAATCTCTGTTATTACTCTGCTACACAATACAATACAATGCTAGAAACTCGGTTGCCATTTGTTTAACGTCATATTTACGCTTGCGATCTTTCAATAGTTGATGTTTAGTGCAATTGGTAATTATCACATCTTTGGAAATCATGTGGGTACTTTATCCATATGATTTCCAAAGATGTTTACTTTCTCATCCTATTCAGACTGCCACGTTGCGTTGGTCCAGCGGTTGCAAGCGTGACTGTCGATCGGGAGGTCTTGGGTTCAAATCACGGGACGGGTACTATCGAAATTTTCTAATTTAGAATTTCTAGTAGTGAGTCGTAGTGTGGATCTGTGCCCGGTGTATGGCAATATGCTCACCTATAATCCCCGAAGGGTTAGCCTTTCGGGGATTTTAGGCGTGATGTTACGTTTAACTATATTCTTCATTCTTGTTAATTAAATTAGTTTTATAGCATACACTTGGCTGAAGTTTTACTTTCTAAGACTAAATTATGGTTAGTAAAAAAAAGAATGTAAAAAAGAAAGAAATTAGCTTAAAAACATACAATGTACATAGCGAAAATTATACTGTGTTGTGGCTGTTAGCGGTAACAATAATCCCTAAACAAAGGGTATTTTTAATGGAACTGTGTTTCGCGGAATTATTTCAAGCTTTCAGGTCGGAGGCCTCTGAAAATAATCCTCATTTTAATGTTTCCACGTCCAATATTTTATTCAGTGCGCTCCGCCCCAACCGGTCTTTGTGAAAATCGTTAAGAGGAATTCAACGAACAAAATATATTCGTACGTTTCGTTGACCAAATTTATCGACCTTCATATGTAATAATAATATTTTTAAAGCTTTCCCCCATCGCTTATTACGTTCTTCATTATAATTTGTCAACTTTCACCCATTTTGTAAAAATCCCATTATAATTCGAACATTTCATGAGCTCCCAATATTAGTTTAATATTAATATCATTTTCTTAAATTTTAACTGTTTTCAATTTAACTTTTCGAATGATGACGTTCTCATTTTTATCTTCTTTTCAATACATATTAAGAAAATCATTATACCATCGTAATATTTCTTCACGATATTCTAACATCGAAGTATGCCAATGGAAATGTCTTAATGTATAATCAACATTAACCTGTCTCAGCTTCAATAATCATATATTAACAAATTCAATTCAGAAAAATGAGGTTACTTACAGTAAAATGATATAATATTGTAGGATGTAATATAGAATGTGTTATGGTCCAAATATATCGTACCGCGCTGAGTCATTGCCCAACTCCCAAGTGCGAGCAGTGGGTTCGATACGGGAGCTCTGGCAAACGTTACCTCTAACCGCTTGTGCGATGCTGAAATCTTCACGACAGCTCTTCGGGCGTATCTCACAGAGTATATCCAGAGTATGATAGGGTTGAATATTGACGAAAATATGACAAAATGATATAATTTGTTTCATTCGTTTCTTGTCCATTTTCTAAATGTAGTTCATGATTGCTCGTTAACACCAGCAATTGAAAATCTCTGTCTTTGTCGATCATTTTTAACGTTTAACAGTTGTATACGTAACGCCTCTCTGAATAAGTTGAATTGAGGATTAAGTCTGCTACGCTGCGCAAATGAAAATGAGTGTATAATGAAATCTTGCATTGCTGATTGGGAAGTCCTCCGAAATCGTCGTGACATGTTAGATGATTAAAGATACAGATTTAGTAGTCAGTGTTCCCTACCTACCTCGTAAGGGACGCACTGATAAAATTAAACAATATGTATATTTGTTCTGAATGCGGATACATCATAAGTTCGATCACCATCACATAAATCCGTTTAAAGTGAATTCATCGATCTCCATCGAACATTTGTTTGACGAAATAAATAACGTGTCAGTGGTATAGAGCCGCGCAATCTAAAATTCCATGCATAGCGGCAAGTCAGCCGTAAATCCCGGAGTGTGACAGAATCCCGTGAAATACGTTCGCTGCTGTAAGTCCGTAAGCCGCGTTTAGTTATCGGTCACACGTTCGGCTGTCCGGTTTCGCGATACTATTGATATAGGTCTGTTCCGCGTTACGCGCTTATAAGAACATCATGGCTCGGCCCTTGTTCCTGTAACGATCCCAATCGACTTTGGGTCGAACGCTATAATTATCAGTAATACACACATCAGCCTTGACACTTATTGTGACCATAATTAGGCGTAATGACAATTGTTCTGTCCGTCAACTTGGCCAGCGCACCCCGTTTAATTCCGATTCCAATTATATTTGCTTAATTTTTTACAGCAGTCATGAAAGCAATCCATAAAAATACTTTGACAGCTATGAATTTCAAATTTAATCATTTTCCAAATTATAGAAATTAAATTAAATCAAATTGTGTAGTAACCATGTAATCAACATATTTTCTATAATTATATGTATGTTATTTTATATGATTGCTATAAGAAATAATAATAAATATATTTTTACCCAGATCGATCTTCGCATTCTTGGGTCGGTCGCTATTTAGATATGCCGTCATAGATTTTACGCTCGGCGGCTGGTATGGCCATTTGCACATAATTATCATTAAGAGATAGATTAAAATGTTTTAAAGCATCACATAATAATTAATTCACATCAGACGGGTAGCAGATACATCTTGTTATTTTGTTTTTTCTCCACTAAATCGCACAGCTCGACGCTCGGACAAACTAGTTAGAAACTGGATTAGTGAACAGTAGCGGTACAGAAAGCGGCGCTACTGCTCTGCTCAGATAAAGTTGGACATTATGTTTTATTTGCATGCGCTGTATATAATTAGTACCAGAGTGGCCGGCTGTCGTAAGAGATTGCGGAGTCGGCTTGAAATGACAAATTCGCAAAGATAGATACATAATTACATTCTGATGTTGCATGATAACTGCGATAACGCAAATTAGTACGACTCAAATAGGGTATACGTCCTGATAGTCGTTCGATACCAACAGTAATAATAATATATTTATTTAATATAATATTACAACGAGGACCTTACGAGGACTTTAAAACAAATACTTTGCGCTGTAACATCTATTATATTTATAGCTTTAAATATTTGATTAATACGACTGTATCATTTTATGATAGGCTCGCATTTGGCCGCGAAACTCCCTAGTAAATAATGCAACTTGCTTTTATGAGCCTTATTATGTGTGGTCAGAAACACAAATAACGGTAAGGTATGCTTAGCTTCTTGCCTGTGTTACGTTTCTTTATTACCTACTGAGTTTTTATCAATCGTTAGTATATCAACATAAATATAGCCTACGTACATATACATATGTATGTAAGATTAAAACGAAAATTAGGTACTTACAAAAAGGCATATTATTGCAGTGAAAACTCCTTACTGACGGGGTAAAAATATTTAAAGCGTTAAGACAACTTAAGATTATACCGGAAAAGCGCAAAGAGGTCGTAAGCGCCATCAAGGACGCGTGACTTACGCGTTTAATGGAATTGCAACGGAACAAAATCACTCTTTAAAACTCAGGTATTTTTGCTGTTATGTAATGATTATATATGCAATGATACGTTTGTAAGAATCGATTTAATAATTAATGATGATGAAGATTGATAGTATTTTTTATATATCTTTTCGCGCCACTTCGTCATAGTACATTACAACAGCATGTTAATTTACATTCAATTGAAATAAGACTTAAGAACATAGGGTTTGTCTCTCTATTCTTAATTTTTGTTTTGCGAATTCCTCCTCAATGAGTCGGATCGGTTCTTATTGAGCAGACATTAAATAATAATCAGCCCTCTCACCCCGTGTATTTCAGCGCATGCGTAATAGCTATTCATTCAAAGAAATCGCCCTCGTGAGTTCAGGCTTTTTGTTTCCTTAATGTTAACTAAAAATTCGCTTCGATAATATTATATTTCATAGAAATAAAGTAGGTAATAGAAATCACTCCATCACCCAACTGATATAATAAGCAAGAACTTTCACTGGCATTACAATTTAGCTCCGCGCACAATTTTTATTAAATTATAAAACGTACTCGCTTGTTCACAAGTATTATTATTATATCATTATTGTTATTCACGGGGTAAATAATCAGTGCCAAATATATTTTTACTTAGAGATCTGATCACAGGTTGTAATGTGTTTCACATTTCAGCTTATTATAAGACCTAAATACATATTTTAATTACACTCTATTTAAACGGAACAATATTCTCCTATTGTTTATTAAAGTAATAATTTACGAGTTCATTCGCTTGCATCTCAAATTTATAATTTGATAAGATAACAACAGAAGAATTGATAATGTATGAAATACGGCACACGTTAAGTATAAATAAACAAGAATAAGTAATAGTTATAATAACAAGTATTCAAATATGAGTGTATGATGACGCCACGTCCATACGGGGGCAGAAACCATCAAGTGCCAAATATCAATACGGAGATGAGCCTGTTCCTTCAAGCTAGGAATTTTTCGTATGTAAATACCGTTATGAAAAATTTCCAACTTGCACTTTATAAATATGAAATATGTTAAACAGAACATAATGGATATATCTATCAAAATTTATAAGATTGTATCACTTTGTTAGTAGATGTAACCAAATGACTGAAAATTTGCACACTGTTGGTCTTTAAAAAAAGGATCATGACTATTGTAAATGAAAATCTTATTGTTAGTTTAGGTAAAATTGATTTTTTTTATACTTATAAATCTGTTATCCATTTTAAAGTATTAACGGCCCATTTGAAGTAACCGTCGATACCAAAAAGCTTCTTATCAGCCAATTACTTCGCGTCGTCTTTCACCAGACATTATCTACTGCTTTGCTCAATAGCCATTTCCTTGCCTTACATCTTTCTAAAGGCTTTAAGTGATCTATTTGCGAGCAGCGAGCCGACGTGCAACTCGCTGGATCGCCTGTTCACTGCACTGATTCATTGCCGAGCAAAACTATCTGTCTATCCGACTTTTGACTTTTATTCCGCCATCTGTATTTACTGTAAGATTGAGGACCAAACCACTAGTTTTATTATAAGAGCGGTGCTAATTATTCATGTCTCTGGCTTCTTGAGTTGGATCGATGAGTTAACGTTTGTAATTGGCAACTGATACCCTTATTTAGGTTAAATTAACTGGGTAGAGGGATGTTACACTCACCGAGGGGTTTTTATTTTTTGGTATACCATGCTTTAATACATATTAATGGTGGAATTGTCTGCCATAAGTTGTTCGTTCTGTTGTGTCAATTCTTGGAATAGAGTAGAGAGAGAGAGAGAAGAGTAGAGAGTAGAGAGAAGGTTTTGAACAAAAAAGAATATAGAGAGAGTGCAGAAAACTAAAGTTTGTAGTGTAGTATGTGTCTACCCGCGAACCATCTTCACTCTGGCGGCATCGTCGCGCGGCTCGCGGCTAGCTGCGTGCACTTACGCGTTCACTTCCGATGCGATCATACGCATTAGGTACCTATTGTACATTTATTTTATTATACGTATAAACCATTTTCAAAGGAACTTAATAAGTCATTCGCAAGCTCTCCCCTTCACTAACAATATATTATGTTACAAATAAATTCAAATGACATAAAATATTCACTGTTTACGTTCATAGTGTCCACATTACACCAGATATTCTTGATCAAACGATATCACATAGCAGAGATTTATAGATTTATACTCTTTGGCCAAAGAACCTACATAGCGTTCATACCTATAATAATGTTATTCGACCTATTTATTATTCCACTGTTGGAATATGAGTATGATTCCTGATACCTAAAATACCATAAATTATTAAATTAATTATTTAGTTTGACCGTTAGTTTTCTTAATGTATAACACTTGTAGTGGCGAAAAAAGAGAATAAAATAAAAATTAATTCACTTGTAAAAACAAATCATTATGAAACATACCATAACATCACGCCTTTACTTACCCGAACGGGTAGGCAAAGGACTGTAATAAACTCCCACGATTAATCCGTTATGTCATACGACCTACCATGGAAAAGGGGATAAGCCTATGGCTATACACCGGGCAAAAATCCACTCTGAGTTACTACTAGGAATTTCAAGTTAGAAAAACCCAATAGAATCCGAGCCGGGGATTGTACTAAGACCTCTCGCTAAGCATTTGGGCTTGCCACCACTAGACCAACGAGGCAGTCAATCAGCATAAAAGTTCCTTAACTAAGATTTACGTAACAAAAATCAGCTAACTCAAACGAATCAAAATTAATTTCTTAACTAAGATTAAGACGAAGAAATTAGTTCTTTACAGGTATATAAATATTGATTTGATTTTATCAATGAAAGTGAAAATATATTCAATCAACACTGTAAAGCTAGATAGAAATAGCCACAGCATTAAAATTCAACGAATCACGTTAACCGGACTTATTAACCGGATCATTGTATAAATTAAATTAAACCGGCCGTTTAACATGGAACGGAAACACGAATAATTTTAACAAACACATGACATGTACGTTTTTGCAGTTTATTGGAATTTATTTGCATCTGCCTATCTCGTGAGCATCCTGGCATGAAGATGTAATAATACTATTTGCAAAATAACGCTACAATTAGTTATTCATTACTTTTCTGGAGAGTTCTTGTTGAGTGCGTTACGCCTTCATGTTGTAATACATGTTGAATTGGATATGGTAGGAAGGTGAATGAACAAAATATATATGTATATATGAACTGATTTAACTGGGGCCAACATAGCAAACTATAGCCTTCAAGAGCAGTGTGGCAGACTATAAACCTTACCTGATCTAATTTACAGAGAAGATCTGCGTTCAATAGAGAAACGATAAAAACTATTACCTGCTTTAGTTTACCCACTAATTTGATAGCTCTATTATTTTCCAAGCGCGCCTTAGCGATACCAGCTAAACGTCTCTACATCGGCGCCAAGTATTAGCGCATTGACCGAATATAATCATCTGAATCACCCGCGAACGCATGCGGTTTTACTTAACATTCCTATTGGATGCTATTCGAATAATTACTTAAATAAATCATTTGGTACCTACACGATGTTTATTCGATACCTACTCTTCTTGTTCGAACGATTGATTGTGACGCTCACCCTATATTTAGAGAGTTGCGAATTGAACGACTTTTATGCTATATATACATATGTGTATAGAAGACTATATGCGTAGAAAGCGAAAATTATAAATTGTGTCTTATCTATGAATCATCAATATAGAGATGATAGAGGCATAGTAATATTATCGTTCTGTTATAGAACGAAAGGATTTCCGCTATTTAAAACGAATGGCTGTATTTGTTACCATAGAGCTTTGTACAGGTATCCCCATTGGTTTAATAGTTACTGGCTGACTTCTGAGTTGATGGTCATGGGCTCACTTCCCGTTCAGGGCAAATATTTGTGTGATGAGCACGTGTATTTTTTCTGCATCTGGTATTTAATTAATTAAAATATTTTTTGCCAACGAGCAATAATTGTTTACCTCCAAACAATAAAAATGTAACAAGCAAATTGAGTAAACACTAATCAAATCGGTTAAGCTATGTAGATAAACGAAATCGGTTTCATAATATTACTAAATATAGGTAACATAATGTTTAAATTATGCAATGTAATAAACTAGTCAATTAAAAAACATGATATCGATAGCGCTGTCATGTATTATGAATTTATTAGAGAATATAAATATATTATATTAATATTAGTACCTACTTTAATAGTTTTTATATTAGTAATGTGCCTGTTGAATTTTTAATATTATTAATAATAAAGCGAATGTTAATGAATACAAGTGCCTAGGGCGATCAATTTTGTACATAAAAAACCTGGCGTATTGACATACTAACAATAATAATAAAAACAACTATTAAGGTAAATAAGGCAACTACCATCCAATCACCATGAAGTATTGTTGGCTATGCTATGTGGTTGACTGGCAACACCGGTACATACAGGTCGGAAACTCCGCTCATTATGAGTAGAAGAAAAATGCGTGATTGTGAGTGTGCGCATGGACCGTGAATCGAGATAATTGAACAAATTTGTTCTAAGAGTCGCGTGTAAATTTGGTTAAATTCGTTAGGCTATTTCCGACCAAGGTCTCGGGTTCATCGCGCCGTATAGGGCGACACACGGGCGGTAACTGATGGTGTCACGCCGGCGGTGTTGCCAGTGTGATATTGTTGTGACAAAAGAAAGACAACGTGTTTTATTTTAAATGTTTTAATAGTAGCGATTGTCTAGCAGAGTATTTTTAATATGAATTGTTGGAATGTCGTCATACAGGTGTAGGTAGGTATGTACGCAATTTGGAGAACCAATTCAAGTCGATAATATTCAAAATTCTACGAAGATTTTAAATAAAAATTAGATTTTTAATCATTGGTTTTGTTATTGAATGATATTAGAAATTTGAATGCATGATTAATTAAATTACAATGAAATCTTTCGCTGTCATTTTGAACATTAGAACCTGAATTAAATTGAAGAAACTCTACTATATTAATAAAGGGAGCACAAATTATTATAATTACATTAATGTATGTACCCTAGACCATCATAATTATAATATTTTGACAAAACAACTTAAAGATTTCACACTTTGTCTTTATTCGTGATATCAGACTTTCCTCTTCTATTTTAGATACATCAGCAAAATAAACTCATCAAACCTAAAAGAAATCGCCTAAAATATTTTGGATATTTATGGACGTTCGTCACGTCCTTCTTCCTAAACTTGTCAACACACTTTGTTTGCTTAGTTTTTTAAGTTTATTTTCTCGCCAACAATACAGCCAGCCGATTATGAATACTTATAAACTTATATTTTTTAACAATTCCCGCCCAGGCCTTTTACAGGCTGATAAAGTTACGTAAAATATTTTTACCTTGATTAAGGTTATACGGGACTATATTCTCCTTGTAAATTATGTTTTACGAACATTTATTCCGTTCAAAGGCGGGCATTACGACTCCGTGGATGTTCAGGCAATACATCAATCCTTGAACTCCAAGTTCACCGGAAAAATAAAAAGAAGTAATAGTGGATATATTTTCTAATATACCTATATATGAATGTTATATATTTTATAGTTATAAAAATATATACATACATTTTTTGGTCCTTTCATTACGAGTATTTCAACTGTTTAATTTTTTTTGTAATTTACAAACTTTTGATACGTCTGGAAAATGACATTTTTATGCCATAATATAAAGAAGTATTTCTTAAGGTAAGTTGAGAATTTTAATAACCTATTCTTTACATCAAATATTGCCAAATTTCAAATTAATCTGGCAACCCTAGACCATCGATGTATGTATAAAGTTTGGGTTGCCTCTCTTTATTCTATTCAGTACACATATTGTAACATTACGATACGGAACATGATTTATGAGGGAGCCAACTGACAGTTTGTTGACCCTTTTTTGGGAAATCTTTGCTTTGAGATACCGCGACACCGCTGCGCAATAAGGTTCCGTTCTCAATAATCTTGATGAGCCATTCAGAACAATATGGTGTCTAACATGTGTTTATTTATGTTCTAAGATAGAGAATCTGTGGGTGTTTGCGTCGAAACAAGAGTATAAAATTTTTTCTTCATGACATAATCACTTGTATATCCAGAACTACATATTATCAAAATTAAATTTCATCATATTTGGTTCATTCCTTCTTATTCTTGATCTAAGCCCGATATATGGCATTAGGCTCGCCACTGCCTACCCCTTCCGAGTTTACAGGCGTAATCTTACTTTTTTTCTTTTTAGAGGTGATCCTTTTATCGTTCGGCAGTTTGACAAGAATCAAAAGAACGAGAAAAGAGTTGATAACGGTGATGAAGATGACAATATGCAATAGCTATTTTTTAATCACCACTTGTAAACAAAAATTCTCGAGACATAATAAATATTGACCATAAATACCCGTAAACCAGAATAATGAATAATTATTTACATGCCCGGATCGGTATTTTGAATGCAAACAAGATTTGAACCGATATCTCAAATTCATGCAAATATTTTTCAGTGGCGAGCACTCGTGAGAGCACTGAAAACTCGTGCACAATACATTATAAAGCTGTGACGCTAATTATGACAGCTCGGTATGCAGTGGGTAAACACTTTTATCATTGTTAGCTGGAGCATTGCATAACTTGCTTCTAAAATATTCGCAAAATCAAACAGTTTTTATGATATCTATCTAACTGTAGTGTAAATGTAGAGTCGCGACCTTGGCAGTACCAAGTGTTCATGTATGCTTTGATTTATTGACTCGTCAACAAATTTGGCGTAACTTATAATTTACATTCCAATTATATGTATACCACATGTGACCGTGTTGGTACTGTAAGCGATTTTATTTGGTAGATTATTTTTTAAGATGATACTATTATCAATTGAAAATTTTATCGCTCGCAAATTGTATACAATGTCCATATTTTTACATGAATGCATTTCTTATGCATTACAAATATAACCAAGTGCCAAATATCGCCATCAACATCAATCTATCGAAATCCACTGCTGGACAAAGGCCTCCCCCAATAAGCGCCAGAAAATAAAAAGAATTCCATTTCCAGTCCTTTTCATATTTGCAGACACAGGCTTATTAAGGAGTTATATACGCTATAGGACGTATTAAGTTCTTAAAACAAGCGTTATCGATAAACGCTTTGAAACGCCAAATGTGCACTAGCTGTATTTAAATCAGTATCGCACTCAAACCAACATGCATAAGAGACGGCGCGTAAAGAAACGTAACAACTGTATGTAGATTACATTCGACTACTTTCGCAACGGCACTTAGCGTGCATATCAATGGTACATCTTGAAGGGCAGCGTTGTTTACTTCGCCCGTCTCTCCCTTATCACCGCGGCTCCATTTGCCGGTGCGGCCACACCACGTAATTACACCTGTCCGTCAAAATCTAGTTATCTGAATGGTTTTATCGTGCATTAACCTAACTTTAAGTTTGTGTGTTTATTCAATGATCGATTGTAATCAATTGTGTTGGTTTAAAGTTTGTGTGGTCAGTAGACATTCGTCAGTGATGGATGTAGAAGAAGGCTGCCTAGGTACGTGAGCCTGTTCTTTTTGACCTGGCGATATATGGCTGATCTTACTTTTTGCTGATAAAAGAGCCGGAAGTCTCCGAAACCAACGTGCATTTATGAAGAGAGCGATGAATATAAAAGATGCACGGTAGGTCTGTAAGGTTAGGGTTATGTGGCCCTGGGTGGTCTGCTCTGTAAGGGTACTGGTGTGATGATAGAGTAATTAGAATTAGTTGAAAATACGACATTATCTCCATTATATTTAAAAGCACAAACGTCTATCAATTATTTGAATTACATTGGTATAATATTATGATAATTTTACCGATATTTTCTATTGAAATCGTACTCGTATTATTTAATAGCGTTTTAATGTTTTTAATTGCATATCCAAAGATACGATGCCTCGCACTAAGATATATTTAATGTCTCGCTTTGGTATTTACATATTTTCTCATAGCAATATGCACTTGGTATTCTTGTACGAAACGACACCCACGTACATACGGACTGACAATTCCGTGGCCACTTGAATGAGAATGTTTGCGGAAGCGTTTCATTATGTAAGGAAACTATTTTCTAAACTTTATACAATTTGCTCAACTTTTGAATGAACAAGGAACTGAAAAAGTTTAAACTTTATTTTTTCATCATGCTTCCTATTCATGTTACCGACGACACCATAGCAATCTCCGAAGTCGATTCGTGACAAGACATCACTCGAATCATCAACGCACATGGGGTGGCCTTCGGAAGACATGTTCATTTGATAAAATATTCGTAATTCGTAGGGCCGCCGGCATCGCTTCTAATTAGCTGACCCTCACGGTGTACCTCATCGCCTCTATCAAACGTGTGTCAGCGCCCTAATTATTAGATTTCAGTTGCTTCTGACTCACACTGTTTTATTAATTGAGATCAAGAGACACGCCCATATATACACTAATTGATTTTATTCATTAGAATATAAATATATCATTTGCTGGTAATTGCCGTTTTTTTTTAAATTACCGACTCTGGAGTAAACTGTAAGCCGTATTGCGTAAGGCACTGATAACTCCCGTAACTGTAACGAATATCTGTTGTCTGGTAAAATAAATAATAACATGTGAAAGTTAAATGACTGCGGTTAATGGTTCAAAACAGTCAAATTATCGAACGCTCGCTCTGTTAATGTCTATTTCTCGTAAATATTTTATCATTTTCTACAGTTTTTCTAAAAGCGGTAGGTGTTGGGATGATTTTCAAAACCTCCCAGCTACCAGTTGCGTTTGAGTTTAAGCTTTGAAAGATATTCTGGCGCGGATACTTTGCTTTTGCAACACTAAACAACGGACCCGCAAGGAGTAAGTACGGGTACTGCGTTTCTGTGTGACAATCCGATTCAAACATAAATATTTATAATAACCTATTATTATCAGTCGAAATTAAATAAAGATATCTACGCCAAGCAGTGCCAGACTAATTTTAAATAGTCTGCATTAAAATTTACTTGCGTGAAATTCTAATATATAAAATTTAAATGGGTGCAATATTTTCCATCCATTCAGAAATATCACTGTACCCAAAATGTACATTCACACAAGACCTTAAAAGCGTACAAAAGTTTAAAAGTATACTTTGAATATAAGTTGATAAATAGTTAATAAACAAATGTTTCAATATCTTTATTAACAATGTTGACGACCACAGCGAGTAATAACAGTGCGGTAACCAGTAAATCGTAGTGCGATTTACCACCGCACCAACAGGTCGGCACGCCCAGTCGAGCTACGGTAATCGAAGCTGGCTACTGCAATAGTAAATTGGATCAATTTCCCATAACTAGGGTAAACCGACTTAATTGGATTAGCGGTATGGGGAATAGGAGAGATAAAGAAACGTTATGATATGTACAATTGCGAAGCTTTGCATAAATTTAATATAATGAAATTTGATGATTGAACCTATGTTACAATAAAAAATGTTCTAATACTCGCTCCGATTGAAATGATAAAACAGTCGAAAGAAAGACGAAGTAACAAGTAAGACATCGTATATGAGCAACATTATTTAAAACGACTGGACCGATCACAAAATTCTTGAATATACAGAAAACTGCACACGAAATAATAAAGGGAAAAGATAAGATAAAAAAACATAGAAAATTACGTTTTTTAAAACGGTAATGTGACAAAAATATTATGGAATAATAATATCTAATAATAACGCAGACAGACTAGATAAAAAAACTTCAATATTCATTACTACCGGTAGTACAAATATTCGTAGTATTTCCTTACAATTATAACAATCCTTATAATTATAACATGACAACTACATTATGTGTAATTAAGTTATAATACAATCATAATGATATTTTATCAGTATATAACGTGGCATATGAAACACATGGTTGATCCCGCCGAGAGCTACGCAGTATCCTCGTAATATGTTGTTCATTTCTGCGTCACGCTCATAAATCGTAAGGTAGTGGATGGGGCGAAGCGTGGCGCGGCACAGTCACAACTGAGAGCGCGACCGCGCCACCGCCTAACCTACGACCGACCGCTTGCCGCGTAACGGAAAATTGGCGCGAAAATGCCGAACTGTCAAAGCGCACGCATACGGTTTTAATATCGTTTTCGACAAATGTGAAGTGTTCTACAACTGTTGTGGACTGTAAAATTTTGTGAAAACCTACCGATTTCGTACACTTAATTTAGAAAAATAATTTACACGATCCTAACGTAGTTAAATTATTTTTTAAATATTTTTATAATAATCAGTCTGGCTGTACAGAATGGTTTAATCATGTAATCATATTAATTAGATAAAAATGCATTTTAAAATATGTGTATGTAGATATTTTCACGACTTTGGATTTCAGAAACTCACAAATTGGCTACAAGGGCATAAATTAAGCATTGAATTGTTAGTAGATTGGCAATAATAAATATTACCTACAGTAGAACCATAAAAATGAAGGCAAATAAAGCTGGCCAATTAGCGACGTGTCAAAATACGTGAACAGAGGAAAGAAATATCATAAAGAACAGCATGTGTTAACTAATCTACTAATGTTTTGACTAACCAAACGAGTAAAGTCATAATTTAATATTATTATTCCTATCTGTCACCGGATTGTGATATATACGGGTTTAGAACGTTTTTGAATAATGGTTACCGCGTTATAAAAACTTTTCATGCGACAAAATTTATGTTCATTCTGACGATTATAATTTTAAAGGCACACTGTGTCAAGAAATTTGTGTAGAGCTACGGAAATTAAAAACGTCACTGGAGTGAAAATGTAGAGTTTATACGACACGGGCGGTAAAATTTTACGAGTCGAGTCGCCGCTATGAACAGAATCGTTTAATATTTTGAGTGGTCGATATTTAATAATGAATAAAATTTTACAGCTGAATATTTTTCATTAATTGAACGAAATGAACGAATTCAATTTTATCTTATACATGATCTAAATAAAGGTGATACGAGTAATATGTAAAGATATATCAATTTGTTACGTATGCAGTACGTGCAGCTATTAAAACATCAAAC
This sequence comes from Parelbella ahira ahira, assembly GCA_018244795.1. Taxonomy (NCBI): domain Eukaryota; kingdom Metazoa; phylum Arthropoda; class Insecta; order Lepidoptera; family Hesperiidae; genus Parelbella; species Parelbella ahira. The sequence goes on from DWME01001400.1 coordinate 22,804, forward strand.
AAAAGTTACGCGTGTGAACATCCAAGGGCGGTATTTGGTATGCACATAAGTTTATTATCACAAAGGCTTTCATTGAGGTATTGAGAGCACACGAAGGGGACGGCTTAACAATAAAAATAAACATCATAAACGGCGTCAGCGGCGTCATATTTAAAGCTAAGTTTTCTATTCATTCTTGAAGGATGCTGAGATTTTGAATAGTAAATATGTATTTTATTAGTATTGCAGTTACTGGACTTATTGTCTAGTGGTTAGTAGGACTATCTGTTGTAACGGGGGTCATAGATTTGATTTCCAGCTAAGACAAATATTTATCTGACGAGTAGAAGTATTTGTTCGGTTTTAATATAAAAGTAAGAAACTTAATGTATCATAATATGTATTTGTATGTAGTTTATCTGCCGTCTGGTTACCGTGGCACAGCCTCAGCCCACTTTTGGCTCAGATGGCCCTGTGGGGAGATGTTCCAAGATATTTATGTAGTTGAACAAATATTTCTGTTTCTGTATAAGATACCGAATTGATCTTTTCTGTTATTGGTAGTAGCGGATAAACTTTTAAAACATTTGATGGTTTTAAATCTAGAATAATAAACATACGTACATAAATGTATCTAAAGGCGATACCCGTTTTAAATTTAAAGAATATATTCTAAATCCCTACTTATATAACATGTTTTACATAAAGTTAAATGTTATTTGATACTCAAAGTTTTACGTAGATTATTCTTCTTCGACGCACGCTGGTTTCGGAGACTTCGTATCCGCAATCAACCAGTATCTGATCTATTTGGTGAAGATGGATATCTTTCCTGAAAAATCACAGTGTAATATGACCTTGGAGACAGAGGCCCAATGTCATCTTAGGTAAGGTTGTTATCAGCTTATCTGCCTAATTTCCCTTATCACCCAGTATTTAGGTTACACGAGTCGTAAGCGGTTTTCTCCGAAGGGGTCTGTGCTGTTAGCGTCTTTGCAATCAATGTTTTACCTAGTTAGACTAATTATATAGTAGGCTTAGTTTTCGAACAGGTACCTGTATCAAGGTATTATTTTTGAACCGTTCTCCTGGGCACAAAGGACAAATCAATAAATATGTAACAAAACAAAGGAGTAACAAAACGAGTAAATAAATTACTAGACATAAATAAATAACAAAAGTAATAAATAAAAACACAATGAATTAAAATTTGTGGTAACGCAGTAATCACAATGTGATTTCTATTTCATATTACACTGCATGTAATTGTAAAGGTACATTTTTAAACTTTAGCCTCTTTTGTATATAAACTACGTCCATAGCGACATTTAACAATTTAATTTTCAAAACGAGCGCGTATCGAGCGGTATCTGTGGACCAGCGTTGCCACATCTCGAAGAGATACGGTACCATGAAAAATGGGCCAATTACAAAATATAATAAAATGAAAGAATCGCTGTGTGTGTAGCCTCGTCTCTAACATAATAGTTTACACGCCCTGAATTTGTGAAAAGGGACCGTTGATATCAGCATGATAATTTTGCCTACACCGACAATAGCATAGTAAAAAGGGAAATGGGCCTTTTATAGTACACTGAATACGTTTATAGGCGAATAAAGAAACTACTTTTCTTGTATCGTCGCTCAGTACTTTTTTATTGAAATATGAAACGTAAACAGAGCAATTTATTTTTGTTACGATATTGATAAAGGGGCGGGTTCACTGTTCTTAAATGCTATGTACAATACAATACAATTATATTTTATTGTACACCAAAAAGATTGAGAAACGGAGATGCCAATGTAAACCCATTCCTGTTTCAAATCTCTAATATGTATGAAATTTACATATTAGGTCTAATTGGAGAATTTCTTTTCTACCATCAAAGGTGTATAAAACTAGTATGGGGTGATTTATCGATCACTCTACTATTAGAACGCAGAAAGCGATCTTAATAGCACAAGGAATCTAGAAATTAGGTATCGGAAGTAATTATAATATCTATGTTGTTTATCTCGACGATAAGATTTATTAAAGCGTTAAAGTTTCAAGATATACATATCACTACAATCTACATAGTATAAAACAAAGTCGCCTTCCGCTGTCTGTCCTTATGTATGCTTAGATCTTTAAAACTACGCAACGTATTTTGATTACATTTTTTTCCGCTTTCATTGCAAACGCAGTCTGAACCCTACAAGATTTAAGGAAAAAGGCGGGTGCAAAAAAAAAAATTATTATATGTAACTAGCTTTTGCCCGTGGCGGCGCACGCGTTAAATTCGGAGTAAAACAATTCCCCTTTCCC